>JAKSZT010054430.1:1030987-1044569 GCA_026826555.1 Tolypeutes matacus | reverse complement strand
GTGAGTGAGTCACCCAGTATTGTTATTGTTTCTTCTTTAACATTCTTATTTTTTTTAATATGTTGGTATTTTAATCACTTTAAAAATTATAACTTGTCCCAAATATTTGTAACTAGCTCCAAGTATTCTTTTTTCCCCAGATAAAGAAACATCTAAGTCTATCCACTATGTGCCTATATTAGCTTGAGTTTTACTATGTGTGTACTAAATTGAACAAGGTATTCCTAAATTAAATATCATTTTTGTTCTATGATCTTAAATTTTAAACAGGTTATACATTTGTTATTTAATTCATCCTGATAAATTTCTTGCAAGGTGAATGTAACCATTTGCCTTTTTCTCTTTTGTGCACATAGATTGACCTATGATACTGAGAGTTATGTGCAAAAAAGTTGGTCTAAAATTAGAACAGAATGTTTTCTGTAGCTTCTCCTTCTAGTACCTCTGTTCTAAGTTATATAAAACATCAATACCAACAATACATACAAATTGCTTCCTAGAAAAGAGAATTCATTAACCAGCAGAGATGAAGGCCAAATGACATTTTAAATTCCTGCCCTTATCCCAAAATCAACATTGTAAGTATCAATGTATATCATTAGATATATAATGGGTAACAAAGAAGGGAGGAAAAAGCAAAGATTCAATGAAGTCAGAGAAGGTACTAGGAGAGAGGGGAGAGCAGACATAAGGAAAGGAAGAATAACCAGGAGAAAAGATTCAGAAAGACGTATTGAGTGGATGTGATAAAAGCATGTTTTCTAGTATCAATTGACCAAAGTTTCATCAGAGAGTTCAGCAGCTTTCTGCATTCCCCCAGCACTACAACTTGTCCCCAAACTAGAGATAGTGTGCCATTGTATATCATGAACAAGGATCACCATGGGTCTTGAAAACCCAGGACAATGGTATAGAAGTAAAGTCCTACTTATACCCTGTCCCAGAAACATCACCACCAACCTTAAACTCTTCAAAAGAGGGGGCTCCCAAAAAAAGAAACTTCTAGGCTGGCCTCAACAACAAGGTGTAGTTACCATCCTCTTCTGTGTCCAGAGAGGCTTTTGAGAGGAAATGTATATTTGCATGGTGGCCAGGTAAGGGTTAGGACATCTGGCTCACAGTAACCATTCATTTTGGAAATTCTCTTTGGAAGCTCCAATTTTTTTTCAGGAGACAAATTGGTTATAGATCTCATCACCCCTAGAGATGATAGGAAGCAAATATTTTGGACTGACTGGAAATCTTACCTCTTATGAGCTAAGTTGAGCAAATTGATGACTCTCAATGAAGTAGGTTTTCATATCTTCAACTATAATTTTCTTAGAAGATAACTCAGATGAAGGCCAGGCAAAATCTGCAAATACTTCATTTTGATTTATTGATGCCTTCTATCATAAGTGGTTATGAAAATTGGGGAGTTGATGGAGAAAGCAGACTCTCCCTGTGGCCCAACTTCAATGATTCTTCCCAAGAAGCAAAAGGTTAGACAAAAAAAAGCATGGTCTTTGAAACAGGAGGGTGAGTGTGAAAAAATAAAGTGGAAGAGTCTCAGTTCAGTTCCTGAAAACTTCTTGATGAAAGAAACTGTTTCTCTGCTGTGAGAGAGAAATGCCTTTGAGCATTTCCCACAGCTCAGTTCCCACAAGATCTCATTTGGAAAAGGATGAGTTTACTGTTTTGTTTTTTACTGCATTGGATCTTTATAGTAATTCCCCTCAAAAAAAGTTAAAAAATTTCTGAGGAAATTTTCAGCTTCATTAACTCCTAGGAAACCCATATGTCCAACTTAGTCCTGAAGGATTGTCCAATGAGCCTCTCAATTCAGACAATCCAAGGGCAAAAGCAAACCATGGGGCCAGTAAGGTAAACTTCAACTCACTCTGAATTGCAGACTAGGAAATACCATTCCCTTCTCCATATAATTTGTTTAAGCCCATATCTTCTAGAGCAGGGATTCTTAACCATTTTATTCCATGCATCCCTTTGCCAGTCAAGTGAAATGAATACTATTGTAATTTACTTATTGCATACATTCATAAGCGAAGAAAATGCTAGAATTCAGTTAGAGGTCATAGAAAATTAAGATAATAAGTTGATTTTTTAAATTCAAGTTCATGGACCTCCTGAAACCTTTCCATGGATCACTTGGGGGACAATGGACCCTTGTTGAGAGCCCTTTTTCTAGAGGTATGAATGTCTTTGAAACCAGTTAAAGGAACAGAGGTGAAATATGTGTGGTATACCTCAGTCCTGGCCCCAAAACTTACCCACTGTGTTAACTGAAGCAAATTTCTTAATCTCTTTAATTTTCAATTTCCCTTTTAAAAAATACCTAGTAATAATAATTATTTACTTATTTTAACATTATTAATATTACCATTCCATTTCTTATTCCATTTATATTTATGTCATGGTAGAAAAGATGATAGGTGAGTGAAATAAAAGATAAAAGAATTATTGAATAATCATCTTTCGTATATTATTTAATTTTAAGGGTATGTCTGAGAGTATGTTCTCTTCTTTCAGGGAAGAAAGTTTGAGTTGTGCTTTTATTTGTGGTTGAAAGCTTTAGAGATAGTTCACATTATGATATTACTTTCCTAAATGGGAGAACAAATTACTACCCACAGGTTAGACCCTAGAATTTAACTGCTTTGCAATATACACCTGCTAAATACCTTGAATGAGAATTGAAAGGTTAGGTTGGGGATAGGGAGTCAGAGGTAGGAGACAGAAATGGACATGGAAGAATGGCATAAGTAAATTGTACCATGCTTTGCATTTTTACTGAAGTGCTTAATGGCAACCAGCAGACCCAAGTGCACAGAGAAACATCTTCAATAAAATCATGCCCCAACACCTACCTTTACTATTAATAAAAAGATTTGAATAATCTTAAGGTATGTTTTTTTGTAGTTTATTAAAGTCTCAGAGCTTCAACTTCCTTATTAATGACACGAGAATAAGAAAACTTAACTTTCAAAATTATTTGTAAAGCTGGAAAGAGAGAATATATGAATGGAAATTTCCCTGGCTCAGAAAAAGTGCAGAGGAAATGTTTGTATGTTTTAATCTTCCTTAAATATGTGGAATTGAGGCCAAAGGAAGGAAAATACTTCACTTAAGCTCACACAGCTAATTAGTAACACAACTGAGCTTACAATCCAAACTCTTAATGACAAGTCTAAAGCACTTCACTTTTAATAACATATGTCATAAGCTTCCTTAGCCTAAGAAATAAGAACAGCCAATGAATGAGCCCTTGCATGAAACTTCACACTAAAAGGACCCTAAACAAACTCCCGGTTGTGAGGGAATGATCAAGCTTCCCAGTTCTGATGGGAAAATTATGTAGAGAGAAATTCCATGGGCAATCAATTAACAGCCCATCAGCAAGAAAATGAGTCAATGATCCTTTGCAATTCCTTCAAGCTCTGAGGTGAACTAACCATGATTTCTCATTAGATAATCATTGCAGACTGAATGCCTGGACTATCTAATTGGACTCCAGGTGAGAAAGCAATGCTGGAGTTTTATTGAAACAGTTAACTGTGGCCATTCAAGCACAGAAAATATAGAAACAGGAAAAAATGACAAATGAGGTCTGTGCTATTTCGGATTTTGATCCACTTCGATCTTATGTGTAATTATAAGATCATTTATTGCCCTACTTTAAACACTGTCTAATAAAGTTGTTGACACTGAGATGAGATTTCCAGAGAATAATTAAGAAATATTGACCTGATTCACTTAGAAATGTGGTTAATGGACATATATAAACATATATGGATCAAAAATTATGACAACCACAATAAAGTGGGAGGTGCAGGTGGAGAGAGTTCTTTTTTCCTTTCCTGTGTAATGTTGTTTCTCAGAGAGTATAAAATAACTACATAGAAGATAACAGGACTACAGTACACATCATAAGTATGACCACACTATTGGACACAATAGCAAATTTACCACATTAGCGGTAAGTTTTAACAAGGCTGCAAGTTACAAGAATAGTGATTAAATTCACTGTGGCCACAGAAAGTATTTCTCAAAGCCAGGAAAAGCTGTGTTGAAGGACATCCCCAGAGTAGCAAACAAAATATTAAACTTCCATCCTGGGTATATCCTGCTATTTTCTCAAATAAAATGGCAAAAATCCCTGAAATATATAAGCCATCCCTAATAAATATGCCAAGCCCTCTATATTAATCCTTTTACTTATGAAACTTATTCCTGTAAAAATGAAACAAACTAATTATAATTAAGGCCTAAGAGTTACCTCCTGAAAACCTCCTTGTTAATCAAATGCGGTTTCTTTCTAACCCAAACTCAGCATGACTCCCAGGGATGAGGGATTATTACCAAGTATTAATCAGTGATATATTTGAAAAAATACCTTGACCAAAAGAGGGAAATATTAAATAAAAAATAGTTTTTATGGATAAAAGATTTCAAAGTGAATTTGGAGTGCATTCCAAAGGTTATGCTTATTCAAATCTCGGGAAGATTTCACTAACTGGCACAATAAACAAATCCTCAAACAGTAGTTGCTCCTGCAGACTCTAGGGACATCTGGACACCATAGGCAAGGCATACAGACTCATGAAATCAGCACCCCCTCATTGTGTCTTAATTTGGAATGTAAGATAATCTATATCCCCAATATAACATAGATATACTCATTTATAATTCCCTGAATAATGATTTCTCTACTTTTTAAAATTTGAACCTACAATTTTCAATACATTTGTTAAAAATATCTCCCAGAGACTTAAAATTTCAGATTGTTCATACACTTGTTAAGTCCTGAATCCCAGAAGACTAGTGGCCAACTCCTACTCTCCAGTTCTTCACACTTGCCTTGGACAACTAACAAAATTATTTTGCTGGACAAGTCCCATTCCAAAAAACAAGGAGTATCTACAAATTCAGACAAAAAAACTCCTTTCATCTGCCCCAGAATAAGTCCCCTTTCAGCCTGAGGATTCAGAGTGGACATTATCCCTAATCCCTAAAGACTGAGGAATGAGCAAACATAACGGGAGTGAATAACCACAGATCAAGTAGATTTATTGTAAATGTTGTTAATATCTTGTGTTAATGTATGAACTTGTAACACTCATAAAAACATAATGTTTGCCATGGGTTCAGAAGGGAAGAGAGGGATGAATAAGTAGAACATAGGGCATTTTTAGGTCAGTAAAACTCTTCTGTATGATACTGGAATTATGGATACATGACTTTATACATTTAACAAAGTCTGTAAAACTGTACATCACAAAATATAAGCCATAATTTAAACTATAAACTTTGGTTAATAACAATGCTTCAATATTGGTTCATCAATTATAGCAAGTGGACCACACTAATGTGAGACGTTAATAACAGGAAGAACTATGGGGGGGGGGGGGGGGGGAGAGGTATATGAGAACTCCCTATACTTTTGGTGTATTTTTATTTAAATATAAAAATTCTCTAGTAGTTAAGTTTAATTTTATTTTAAAAATATATAGATTGGATACAAGATCCCTCTCAAGACAAAATTTCTCAAGCAATCAGACATGGCCAGCTCATGATGGTCATATTCTCAGCAGCTTATGGATGGCCACATGATGATCAAAGGCCATGATCATAATCTCATCATTCCTTTATTTTTTTAAACATATTTTTTCTATTATTTTAAAAGAAGTCTTAGATTACATAAATGTTGCATCAAAAATTTAGGGAATTCCCACATGCCTCACCTCCTCCCCCATTAACAACACCTTTCATTAGTGTGGTACATTTGTTACAATTGAGGAACATGTATTGAAATATTGTTACTAACCATGGTCTAGAGTTTACATTATGGTTTACACTTTGCACTACACAACTTTATAGGTTTTGACAAAATCTATAATGGCCATTATTCATCATTGCAATGTCATGCAGAACAATTCCATTGTCCCCAAAATGTCCCGTGTTACACCTATTTTTCCCTCTTCCTCCCCTCAGAATCTCTGACGACTGCTGCCTTCATATCAATATTACAAGTCCTTTCATTACTAGAATAATATTAAGTTTACTTTAGTTCATAGTTGCATTTCCACCTTATGTTTGTTCATTATTGAATCTTAAGGATATTGGATAGTAATACCTATTCTGCTTCAGATTGAGAGGGGGATTAGATCCCATGGGGGAGATGAGTGGAACTGTCTTCCTTGCAGTTGTGCATGCTCACTCTTTTATGGAATGGGTGTCGTCCATCATAATCCCTTTGTTAGTTGTCCTGGGTGAGTCCAATGAATTGGAGAGTAGGTGTTTGCTGCAAATCTCCTGAGAGTCAGGGCTCAACTGGCATATCAACAGCCAGAAGATTTAACTCTCTAGGACACATCTTTAATGGGCATATTGCTAATTATAGGTTTAAATAAAAGGGGAATAATAACCATGTATAGGAAAATTATAAATGAATCCAATTACAACACATTGGGGGGATAGGTTATCATATATTCCAAAGTAAGGCCCACTGATGGAGTGCTGAAATCCTGGGGTTGCCTACCTTGCCTATAAAGTTCATATGTGTCTAGAGCCCTCAGGAGGACCCCTGCTTTAGGCACTGTTTACTGTAACAGTCAATGAGATCCTCCAAAGTCATGCATGAGGGTAACCTCTGGAATGATGTCCCAACTCTCTATGAAATCTCCTAGCCATAAAAACTCATTTGTATTTCATTAATATTTCCCACTTTTGGTCAAGGTCTTTTTCCAAATTCATCACCAGTTGGTGTTTAGTAATAATCCATTGGTGCCAGGGAGGTTCATACCCAGGAGTAATGTCTTTCAAGGGGGAGAAGGTAATGTGTTTATATGCTGAGTTAATGTGTGCTGGGAAAATACACATTAATGCAACAATGATGATTTCAGGAGGTAGCTCTTAAGCAATATATAATAGTAGACTTAGTTTCAATTTCACAATAACAAAGTTTATGAGTAGAAATATCAATACCAAGGTTGCTAGGCAATGCCCATGTTCTCTAGGGATTCTTGCCACTCCATTAGAGAATGTATCAGGACTTCCCAGGATAGGAATTCAATATTCTTTAAGTTATTGTGTGGGTCACCACACAATGAAACAATGGCCCATAACCACTTGAGCACATTCATATTACATAGAGACATGCCCCAGCTGCATTCCTCTTCACACATGCCACCACCACTGTGACCCACATCTGCCACAGTTGAGACTCTTCTGTAATTCAAAACCTCCCCAAGAACAAAGCCAAAAAGAAAATACAAATAATAATAATAATAATAATGCATATATTAATTTTTAAAAACCTTTTTTGCTTTCTGTCTTTCATTCCCATAAAGTCTATGATGGTCTTGCATCTCAGGGGCTTACAGATGGCCACATAACTATCATATGCCATGAGGAGTAGCATAATCTCATCACATCCTGTCTTTTACTATTTTCTCTTTCTTCTTGTATTCTTTTTGGTAGATTTTGTGTTTCTAGGAATTTGTCCATTTCATCTAGGTTATCGAATTTTTTTGTGTATAGGTGTTTATAGGATTCTCCTACAATCCTTTTTAATTCTGTTGTCAGTGATAATGTTCTTCATTTCTTTTTTGATTTTAGTTATTTGTATACTCTCTTTTATTTCTTTTTTGATTTTAGTTATTTGTATACTCTCTTTTTTTTGTGTGTGGAGCTTTTTTTTTTTTTTTTTTTTTCATTTTATGGATATTTTCAAAGAACCAACTTTTTTTTTTTTTTAATTCTCTAAGGTTTTATTCTCTATTTCATTTATCTTAACTGTAATCTTTGTTATTCTTTCCTTCTTCCTTGTTTTCAGCTTAGTTTACTCTTTTATTTTGTAGTTCCTCCATTTGTAAGTTTAGGTCTCCAATTTGATATATTCTTTCTTTTTTAATATCTTCCTCTAGAGCTATAAATTTCCTTCTATGCTCTGCCTTCCTTTCATCCTTTAAGTTATGGGATGGTGTGCTTTTGTTTACATTCACCTTAAGATATTTTCTAATTTCCCTTGTGGTTTCTTTTTCAACCCATTGGTTGTTTAAGCATGACTTAATTCCCACATATTTGACAATTTTCCACTTTTCCATCTGTTATTAATTTCTATCTTCTTGTATGAGTTCAATGTTTAAAATTTATTTTGAGTTGTTTTATAATCTATTGGTCTATACTGAAGAATGTTTCATGTGCACCAGAGAAGAATTTGTATTCTGATGCTTTTGAGTGAAGTAGTCTATATATGTCTGTTAGATCTAAGTGTCATTTAAGTTTTCTATGTCCTTATTGATCTGAAGTCTAGGTGTTACATCCATTATTGAAAGTGGTGTATTTAGGTCTACTACTATTGTTGTAGAACCTTCTATTTCTACCATCAAGTCTTTCAGTATAAACCTTATATAATTTGGTGTTCTATCATTAGGTTCATATATATTTATAATTCTTATGTCATCTTTTTATTTGACTATCACTATATAATATTGATTTTTCTTGTCACTTGTAACAGTTTTTGATGTAAGGTATATTTTATCTTATATTTGTATAGCTCTCCAGCTCTTTTCTGGTTATCATTGTATAGTATATTGTGCTCCATCTTTTCACTTTCAACTAACTTATGTCTTTGTATTTAAGGTGAGACTCTTGTAAACAGTGCAGAGGTCATTCTTTTTTAATCAATTTTGTTAATATCTCCCTTTTGACTGGAGTGTTTAATCCATTTACATTTAAAGTTACCGCTGATAATGAAGGACTTTTTACTGCCATTTTATTATTTCATCTTTTAAAGTCATAGTCTTACACCATTTTGTCACTAATCTTTGATTAATGCTTAATTTCATATTTATTTGACTTTTTGTAGTGTAACATTGAGTCCCCTTTCATTTTGTTCACACATTTTTCAGATGTCTTTTCATGGTTACCATTGCATATAAATATAACACCCTCAATCTGTAACAATCATATTTGTTTTGATGTCAACTTACATTCAATAACATATACAAACACTGACCCTATACTTCTTCACTGCTCCACCTTTTTGATTCTTTGTGACAGTTTGGGGTTCTTTTTTGAATCCCCCCCCAAAAAAGATTATCTTTTTTAATGAATCCATTTTAGATTGTACTATATTAGTAAGGTGTGACTTTAGTTAAGTCTCTACCCTCTTGCTGTGTCTTATATAAACAGAGACACATAGAGAGACACACACTGAAAAAGAGAGTTCTGTTATTTTTGATGCTGCCATGTGAGACAGGACATGAGAATCCCTAGCACTCAAAGCTTAAGTATGAAGCCCCCAAGAGGCTGGGCTCACAGAGCAGCTTATGGCTGAAATGATGAGTGAAATGCATGAAAGCACACATTGGGAAGAATGCAGAGCAGATGAGACTGAGAAAAGAAGCTTGGAAATAGACAAGCCCTATACCTGGTTGCCCCCAGCTGAGTTCTGGGAGACAGTAGATTCTGGAGGGTAAGTCAGGGACTTCATCAGAGACCAGTGGCCATCTTATTTCACCATGTGGCAGGACCCCAGGATCACCAGTAGCTAACATGGGTGAGAAAGCATTTCTGCTGATGTCTTGACTGGGACACTTCATGGTCTCAGAACAATAAGATTTTACCCTTTAAAAAGTCCCCATTTTAAAAGTCAATGATTTCTGATACTTTGCATCTTCATCTTTGTGGCAAACTATGATATACTTGTTAAAATAATATCTTTATACATAGCATGTCCCAAACCAAAGATTTATCACTCCTTTTCATGCATTTGCATTTTACAACCTGCATGAAAATTGGGGCTGCTTACCAAAAAGTACAATATAATAATACTGGCATTTATAATTACCCATTGTGGCAGTTTTAGATTAGTTATGATATCCAAAAAGAGAGATTATGTTTGTAAACTGGTCTGTTCTTCTGGGTGTGATCCCCTTTGATTCTTTTAGATTCAGTTGAGACTTCAAATGAAAAGTGGCAATTTATGGAGATCATACAACTTAACAATAAAAAGACAAACTATCCAATTAATAAATGGGCAAACAACTTGAAAAACAACTGCCCAAAGAAGAAATACAAATGGTGAAGAAACACATGAAAAAATGTTCAACATTATTAACTATTAGGGAAATGCATATCAAAACTACAATGAGGTATCATTTCACATCTATTAGACTCGTCACTATTAAAAAGTAAAACTCAATGTTGGATACGATGTGGAACTTTAGGAACACTAACTCATTTTTGGTGGGAATGTAGAATGGTACAACCACTGTAGAGGTCACTGACAGTTCCTAAGGAAGTTGAATATAGACTTGTCATGGGATCTGGCAATACCATTGCTAGTTATGTACCCAGAAGAACTGAGAGAAATGACACCAATAGACATCTGCACTGCATGTTCATAGTACTGTTATTCACAATATCCAAAAGTTAGAAACAACCCAGGTGTGGATTAACTGATGAATGGATAAATAACTTGTGGAGTCTACACATGATGGAACATTAGGCAGCAGTAAGGAGAAATGAATTTGTGAAGCATGACAACATGGATGAATCTGGAGGACATTATTTTGAGTGAAGGAAGTCAGACATGAAAGGCAAACACTGTATGATTGCCCTATTTTGAACTAAATAGATTATGTGAAATATGAATGTGGGAAGAAATGCATATATAAGACCATTTTTCTTTGAAACTGAACAAATAAAGGTTAATGCAATAAAATGTTAATAATAGGGAAAAAATCATTGCTTTAAGTGAAGGAGACCAGACAGAGAGTACTACATATTGTATAATTCCATTTATTTAAAATGTAAATATATATCAATTTATAAAGATGAAGTGAGATTAGTGATTATGTAAGTGTGAGAAAGGAATGCTAATGGGTGTGGAGTCTCTTTTTTGGAGTAATTAAATTGTTCAAAAATTTTTATATGATGAATGCACAACACTTTGATTATACTAAAAGACACTGATTATACACATTGGATAGTATATCCAGAAAGAGCAACTATGTATAGTGGGGGAAACATAAAGAGATTGAGAGGTGAGGAATTTTCTTGTTTGTTTGTTTTTTGTTTATTATTATTATTATTGAAATAATGAAAATGCTTTAATAATGCTTGAAGTGATGAATGCAGAACGATGTGATTATAGCAAATACCATTGGTTGTACAATTTGAATGAAATGTATGCTTTATTAATATGTATCAATAAAACTGATTTTTTTTAAAAGGAGTAAGTCTGTATAGTGTCATCAAGGAAGAAGTTTTCTAGTGTGAGTGGGGAAAACAGAATGAATGAATGTGCATAATTCATAAAGAGGTCAAAGAGGCTACAGAAGGTCAAATTATAATACGGATTTTGGCTGTTAGAATAAATGAAATAGAGAAACTTCAGAGTTTTATACTAACTTAAAACACAAGTTTTAAAAGGAATCTCTGGAATTGTTGAACATGAACTCAACAGGACAAGAATACGATCAGAAATGATTATGAGAGTCTATTGCTAAAATCTAGGCAAAAGATGATTGCAGCTTATAACAGGCTAGGAAGGGAAACGTTGTAAAAATATATCAAACTCTGGATAAAGATTGAAGGAAAACAATATTTTTTTCTTAATAGATTAAGTACAAATTGTGATATCACCAAAATTTTGGCTTTAATATTTTTAGGGTGCGTAACTGGAAGTATGACACATTTTTCTGGAGAAAGTTGCATGCATAGCATTTTTAGGGATAATAATAATCCCTAATTCTGAAGATACCTATTATGTACATAGAGGAAGATATCAAGTAATTAGGAATAAAAATATCTGGCATTCAGGTGAGGGGTCTAAGGTAGAATCATATATTTGAGAGTTTTTAGCATAGAAATAGTACTTAAAGCCAAGAGAATACTTGATTTAAATTTGATAATTTTAACATAACATAAGGAAAGAAGTTGAATCTCTTAACTTTGGTTTCCTAAACACATTTGTCCAGTGGAATCTCAATTTATCTTAATTAATGAGAGATAAATGTTTCCTAATCTTCACTTTTCTTTTAGGAATACTTATGTATTGTGGTGATTCCTAAAATACAAGGGGAAGGTTTCTCCCCTCTACCATCTTAACTTTATCACCATTTCTCCTTTCTCTACTGCTTTTTACTTTAATCCCTAATCTTCCCTTTCCTTTATATAGCAATGCCAAACTTGTGATATGGTAGGTTGCTTGTTGATAGTTTGGCACAAACCAGGAAATTACTGCTTCTTGGTCAATAGGTCTTTCACCTTGAGAGGTTTTCCAGTAAAAATATGGACTTAAATTAAGTCTTCAATACTTTTATGACAGTTTGAACATCAATGAGCACAATTAATGCCCACCATGCTCTCAAAGCCTCCCAAAGTGGCATTATGATTTTCTCTGCCATAGTCCGGATTTCCATTGGAAGTGCAGTCTTCTATAGAGAAACAATCTTCATCATTTTGTTCTCCAGCAATGGATAGGCTCCTGTTGCCCCAAATTATTAACAGTACATGGATTGAAATTTAAGTTTAATGAGTTGCCATGAAAAATACATATAAAGAATACAAAAATGTTTATAGGAAATCCAATTAACAGATGATTAAAGAGAGAAAGTAAAGCAAAACAAAAATATGTATATAAACATAGAGATAAAGTCATAGATACAATGTAATCTGGCTCACAAGCTGCAATGCAAAGAATAGAAAAGGAGTGGACTTGGGTTTCCATGAATCTTCCTGTATTTGATGTTTTGTCACTCCATGGTATACCAGGTCAAACTAAAATGAACCTTCTGCTCATTTTGCTTACTTCTCCCAAAATTCTAGCTGGAGAAGATGCATTTCTGCATAAGGATGAGAACATTTTCTCTTCTCTATCAGTCAGAATTTGCTAGTGGATTCTTGCATTCTGCTGCTTCATGTCAAGTTTTGCTGCATCATAACTTTCTAAAGGCATTTTAAACTTCTGCATTCCTCAGAGTAAAAATCAGTGGATTGAGTAAGGGAGTACCAATACTGTAAAACTATGCCACCATCTAGTGACCTGGAAATGTGGTTGGAGGGTGAGTGAATGTGAATACACATGGAACAAAGAATAAGGTGACCACAGTTATGTGAGAGGTGCAGATGGAGAAGGCTTTCTTGCTTCCTTCTGCACTCTGGTTACACAGAGAATATAAGATTATAATATAGGATATTATCAGAATTATAAAACTCACCATGCATATGGCCCCACTATTAAAGACTATGAGTAGATTTATGACACAGTTGTCCATGCAGGCAAGTTTTAACAGAGGTTGCAGATCACAGAAATAGTGGTCAATAACATTAGGGCCACAGAAGTGTAATTTCAAAGCCTAAAAAATCTGTGCTAAAGAATGTATCCTAGATCCCACCCAGGCCAGATTCACTAACACACCACAGATATGTCTGCTCATGATGGTTGTATGTCACAGTGGCTTATGAAAAGCCACATAGTGATCAAAGGACATGAGGATGAGGACCAATGTCTTCATGCACTCCTAGAAGTGAAGTATAAAGATCTGGGTGAGGCATTCATTGTAGGTGATGACTT
>JAKSZT010054430.1:982507-1030977 GCA_026826555.1 Tolypeutes matacus | reverse complement strand
GATTTCCATTTTATTATTAACTTTTATACCTTATCAAAACATTTTCCCTTTGCAGTTTAGTTTATTCTTTCAATTCAGGAAGTGAACATCTTTGTTTCATCTTATCTTATTTCTATACTTTAAAAATATTAATTTCAAATGATGTGGGATTTATTTTAATGTGAATTATTGTATACTTTCCCCTTTTCTGACTAATCAATCAATAAACACCATCAAATTGATTATCATATATGTATTAAGGAAACTATTCAGATCTGAGATAGCTGTAGTGGAAATAAATTTTCAACCATTTAACAATCAAACTGAAGGTGTAACATAACTCTATATTACATCATTAATAACACAAGAATTCCACATGACTGTATGTGATAATATCAAGTGAATTGTGGTCCCAAAAGTTAAGATTTCTAGAGAATGAATTAATCAGCAAAGGTTCAAAAAGTGGAAAAAAGTGGAATTACAGATTTAAATGTATGAAACTGAAGTTTCCAACAAAATTCTCTGGAACTCAGGTATTCAATGAACTTATACAGGGTTTCCTTGATGAGAAAATTTCAAAATGATTAGCACAAATTGTCCTTTTATCCTAATAAAGCTACATAATTTAAATAGAACTTGAAGACTTTTAAAATCCAGCTGAAATAATATTACCTAAGTGTGATGACATTAGCTATACTTTGATATATAGTAGCTCTGAATGGCATTTCCAGTTATCTGATAAATATGAAAGAGCATAAATGAGTATTCCTTAATTTTTATATGTTATTTTCCTACAAGATGTTTAAAAAAAAATGTCCTTGGCTGTGAGAAGCAGTTAGGTAAAAAATGTGAGTAAAAGATTATAAAAAGGGGAGATGCATACATTGCTTCAAGTAAACAGAGATGAACTCTGTAAAAACTACATTCATTAAATGTAATTTTGGGGAGATAAATTTGTGGGTATATAATGGACAGCCATGAAAACCAGGTCATTCAATACTATTTTTTTTATTTATTGAAGTATATCACTCATACATGAACATACATAAAAAATACATGTACAGCAATAGTTGTGACCTTACAAAACTAACATACATAACATCATACATGGCTCTCATACCTCACCCTACTACAGATGCCTTGCATTGCTGTTAAACATTTTAAACTAATGATTAAAGAGCATCCTCAAAATATTACTACTAACCTAAGTATTTTCCCCCAACCCACCCTATTATTATTATTATATTTTATATCATTTATGCATGAACATACATAAACAATAAGTGTATAGTAAAAGTTGTGAACTTACACAGCAAACATTCATAACATAATACAAGGGTCCCATACATCAACCCTCCACCAACACCTTGCATTGTTGTAAGACTTTTGTTACAAATTATGAATGAATATTGTCAACCTCTTACTGCTGATTATAGTTTTTATCTTACATTTGGTGTATTTTCCCCCAAACCCATCCTATTATCATTTTTTAAATATATCTTTTTTTAATTTTTTTTCTATTTTATGTATTTGCTCATGTTTATATATAGTTTACATTACTTCAATAGGCATATAACACCATTTGTATTCTAATAGTCAACTATGACAGAAGTTATAAACTTACAAAACAATCGTGCACATGTGCAGAATTCCCAAACAACTCTATCAGATAGAATTCCCTCTATCAACACACCACACCATGGTGGAACATTTGCCACAGGTTATGAGATCATATCATCTTACTATTTACCAGGTCATTAGCATACATTTGGCACACAATCTCCACACTCTGCCATCATCAACATAGTACATATGTTGACATAGATGCAAGAATATTACATTATTACTGATTACCACAGTCCATAGGTCACTCCAGTTGTATCTTCCCATGCCTCTCCACATTTCTGCCACATTGAAAAAGTGATGTACATCTGCTCTAGCTCACAAAGGACAATGTTGCATCTGCACCATCAACCACAATTCTCATCTATCTCTATGTTTACTGTGCTATTCAGTCCCTAGATTTTTCTCTAACTTTCTGTCAATTGGCATTTACATTGTAGACTACCATTTTCAGCCACATCCCCATTTATAAACTAGCTGTTGCTCACTATAATGTGTTACCATCAACACTGTACATTTCCACATGTTTACAGTAAAGCTAATTAAAACTTCTATATACAATATCAGTAGTCCATCTCAGTCTGCCTCTTATCTCCTTTAAGAATCCAACACCTACCACAAGGTCTTGAAGATATTGTTATATTTTCTTCTAGAAACTTTATGGTTTTTGCTTTTATGTTTAGGTTTTACATTCATTTTCAGTTAATTTTTGTATAAGGTGTGAGATAAGGGTCCTCTCTTCATCTTTTACTATGGATACTTAGTTTTCTCAACACCATTTGTTAAATGGACTGTTCTGCCCGAGCTGGGTGGGTTTGAAAGGCTATTCAAAAATTACATGACCATAGATGTGAGGGTTAGTTTCTGAACCATCAATTTGGTTTTCTGATCTGTGTCTGTCTTTATGACAGTACCATGCTGTTTTTACAACTGTAGCTTGGTAATATGATTTAAAGTCCAGAAATGAGAGTCCTCCAACTTTGCTTTTTATTTAAAAGATGTTTCTGACTATTTAGGACTGCTTACCCTTACAAATATATTTGATAATCATGTTTTCCATTTATTTAAAAAATGCTGGTGAAATTTTTATCAGGATTGCATTGAATCTGTATATCAAAATTTGAGTAGAATTGGCATCTTAATGATATTTAGTTTTCCAATCTGTGAGCATGGAATGTTCTTCCAATTATTTAGGACTTTTTAAAACTTCTTTTAACAATGGGTTGTAGTTTTCTGAATACAAGTGCTTTACATCTTTGGTTAAGTTTATTCCTAAGTATTTGGGGTTTATCTGTCATATTTTATTTTCACCACTCTTTTGACACTTTTAATTACTTTTATTGATATAATCTTCATTTCTAGGCTCTCTTCCAGGCCTCTCTCTCCCGTCTTTTCAGGCTGTAGCACACCCTTTAGTATTTTCTGCAAAACAGGTCTCTTGGTTACAAACTCTCTCAGTTTCTGTTTATCTGTGAATATTCTAAACTCGCCTTCAATTTTGAAAGACAATCTTGGCAGATATAAGATCCTTGCCTGGAAGTATTTGTCTTGCAGTATCTTAAATGTATCATACCACTATCTTCTTGCCTTTATGGTTTCAGGTGAGAAATCAGCACTTAATCTTATTGGGTAACCCTTATACGTTATGCATTGCTTTTCTCTTGCTGCTCTCATAATACTCTCTTTGTCGTTGACATTTGACATTTTGATTAGTACGTGTCTTGGAATTGGTCTATTTGGATTTTTGGGGGTTGGAGTATGTTGTGCTTCTTGGACATGGATGTCCTTCAATAGGGTTGGGAAATTTTCTACCATTATTTCTTCAAATATTTCTTCTGCCCTTTTTCCCTTCTTTTCTCCTTCTGGGAAACCCATGGCATATATGTTTGCTGTTGTTTAGTTCCCTGAGACCTTGTTCAATTTTTTCCAATCTTTTCTTCATCTGGTCTTCTGTATGTTCATTTTCAAGGCAATTTCTTCAAGGTCACCAATCCTTTCTTCTTCTTCCTCTAATCTGCTATTATATGATTCCAGTGTATTTTTAATTTCATTTATTCCACCTTTCATTCCCATAAGACCTGCTATTTTTCTATGTATGCTTTCAAAATCTTCTTTGTGCTCATCCAATATTTTCTTAATATCCTTAATTTCTTTAGCCATTTCATTGAATTTATTAAGGAGATCTGTTTGAACACCTATGATTAGTTGTCTCAACTCCTTTATGTCATCTGGAGGCTTATCTTCTTCATTTAACTGGGCCATATCTTCCTGGTTCTTGGTATGGATTATAATTTTTTGTTGGTGTCTTGGCATCTGCCTTACTACAGTACTTATTCTAGGTGCAGTTTTTCTCTTTAGTTTAGGGCTTCCTGCCCTTTTTCACTTGCTGCTTGTGTAGTAGGAGCCAAAGATGTTGTTGGTACTGTAAGCTGTGGAAGCTCAAGGTGCCCTCATTGCTCCAAGAATGGATGAAGCTTTTCCCAACTTTCTCCTTTGCCAGGGGTAGGGATAGAGCCACAGCTGTGTGGAATAATCCAAGTCATGTAGGCCTAGGATGTAGTTGCCCAGAGAGACTGAAGAAGCTTCATGCCCCTTTTCCCCCTGCCTGGGGAGGGGATGGAGCTGCCGGTGGGGAAGCAATCTATGTAGTTCAGGTCCAAGATGACTACAGTTGCTCCAGTAGATTTCTGATTATTCAGTCTGTGTCAGCCAAATGTACCTGCAGTTAACTGAATAGGCTGTTGCAGGGCCACCAGCATCCTCCTTTCTTGAGGTGAGGCTGAAACCTAGGCTAGGGCTGCATGCCTATCTGGGTGAAGGAAATCAGTTTCTATCATCACCTTGATTTTCAGTCAGCCCTGCTTCCCCTCAAGCTGGGGATAGAATCAAAATCATGGCTCCCAGCCTCCTTCCAACTTGGGCAGGTTCAATATTCTGCTTCTCATAGGGTTATGTTTTAGCCAGCTGAACTAATCAGTAGCTGACATTGGTGGCCAACCATCTCTTCCTCCCCTGTTTTTGGGAAAAGGAACTTCCCATTCCTGCCACTGAATAGCTCAAAGGGTGACTTGTGCTGTCAAAATAGGATGATCATAAGCCTCTGTGGTGTAGCCTGTTATTTCCAGAGAGGCTGGCCCAGCAACCCCCAGCTTCCTCTCTCTCTGAGGTGGGCCTGGGGCTAAGGCTAGAGAGAGAGATTCTGATCTAGATGTAAATAAGCCAGTCCCTGCCAGCACTGTGACTTTCAATCATCCCTGCTTCCCCTCGTGTCAGGCATGGAGTTAAGACGATGGTCAACATCCTTTTTCTGACTTGGTCAGGTTCAAACTTTAGCTGTTCTTAGGATTATACTTTAGCCCACTGAATTTACTAATCAGTACCTGAAGTTGTTGCTCAACCATCTCTTTCTCCCTTGTTTTTCGGAACTTGAGCTTCCAATTCCAGCTGTGGAACAGCTCCTGAGGCAGCTTGTGCCTCCAGTGGAGGATGAGGACTGGCTTCCATGGTGTGGAGTGCTCTATTTATGAATCTTCTTTGCAGATGGGCAGTTTCCTCTTTGCAGATGGGCAGTTTCCTCCTTCCACTCTTTCAAGGATTCTGCAGGATGCACTTCTGGTCTCCTGGAGCCCCCAAACAAATCCTTTATTTTGCTGTAGGTAATTACTACCTACCCTGTAGCAAGAACTGATTCTAGGAGCACCTTAGTCTGCCACTATCTTGCTGGTTGTCTCCATACTATTTTGTTCTGTGTAAAATTAGCAGAGGATGTGTGAGGACATGATGATAGGAATTCACCTCTTAACAAGATTGGATCCCGTGGCTCAGATCAAAAAGAGCTCAGTATTTTATTATTGAATTCAGGCTTATTTCCTAGCATGCATGGTCTCTCCTACATATTTGACTGGGTGTATGGTGCATTCCATTATGGAAGCATGCTATTTTCTCTTATTTAATATTATTATTTTTTTACCTGTTGACAGTGTAACCAGCTAAAATTATGTCTTGTCCCCAAAGTCTATATCTAGTTACAATTTTTTTCTTTTGTTTCCCTGACAAATAAAATCTCTCTCTAAGACCTAAATGTCTATTCTACTATAAGCTCTTTAAATGAGTATTTCATTGAATAAGATCATCTGAATTATATATTATTCATGTATTATGACCTTGTACTTTAAACTGGTTGGCATTTTTGTTATTTCATTTGTCCTGCATATTTTCTTTTGAAGTAAATCCTATTCAATTTAAGGTACAAAGTTTTATCGTGATACAGAGAGATTTGCCAGGTTCAATAGAGCTAAAATTAGGACAGAATATTGTTAGATGTCTTCTTTCTCTAGCATATACCTTTATTGTCATACGATACATCAAATCTCAAATGTCCATGTAAATTGCCTCCTAAGAAAAAGGATTTGTTGAAAAATGATATCTTAAGTTCCCACCCTTATCATATCTCAATACCAAATTGTATAAACCTCATTCTTAGACAAGTTCCTAGAAAAAACTAGGTATATAATTAATAATAATGAAGGGAAGAAAGGACAGAGACTGAATGAAGTCAGAGAAGAGAGTAGAGTGACATTGTGCAGACAGCAAGGAAGGAAAAGCCAGGGAATAGGATACTGAAAGACATATGGGAGAGGTGAGAAAATATGTTAGAAAGGGTTCTTAGATCAAAATATCATCACGGATGACAGATTCTTTGCCCCTGACCCCCTGCACTATTATTTGCCTCACAATCAGTGAGGGTATGAGGTTGTGTCTCATGGGCAAGTGTTGCCAGGGTTTATAAATAATCAAGACCAGTGTGAAGTACTTCCCTTTCTGATACCATCACTCATAAACAGTACCTCTAAACTTAAATTCTTCAAATGAGTAGACCCCAAGAAAAGAAATTTCTCTAGGTTGGCCTCAACAACGTGGTGTAGTTAATTTCCCCTTACAGGTAAAGACAGGCTTTTGAGAAGTACCTTAGTGTTGCAATGAAGCTGGGGAAGGCTTATGAAGCCTGGACTACCATAACTTCATTTTTAAGTACTCTCTGCAGCTCCATCATTTTGAGTGGGACAAACTGAATATAGATACTGTTTGACCAGTCTTGAGGAGGCAATGGAAAAAAAATATTTCACAGAGACTAGAAAACTTACCTCCTATAAGCAAATAGATGACTTCTATTAAATTGCATTATTCTTAGATTCATCCTTAATTTAGTTATAGTTGAACCATATGAAGTCTGGATAAAACATGAAAATTATACTTCATTGTAATTTAGCAAGACTTTCTATCAGAGGAAGGTATGGAGAATGGGGAATTCATGGAGAGGGGAGACTATCTGTGGCTACAATTCACGTGGTTCCTCCTAGAAGCACTGGATTAAACAAAACAACAGTGTCTACAGAACAAGATGGGGTTTATGAAAAAGGGAAGTTTCTCATTATGGTTTCTGAAAACATCTTTATGGATGAAACTATTCCCTTGCTTTTAGAGAGAAGTATCTCTGAGGTCAGCTCTCTTCCCAGTTTCTCCTTTAGAGAAGCAAGAGTCAAATGTAATTTTTTTTACTATAGTGGATATTTATAGTAATTCACACAAAAGTTTTTAATACCAGCAGCTATAAGGAAATCCTTACTTCCTACACAGTCCCAAAGGATTGACCAATGAGCTACCCAGCTCACACAGTCCATGGGTACTAGCAAATCAAGGAGCCTATTAAACTCCAAATCACTTTGAATTGCAGGAGAAGAAACACCATTCCTTTCTCCATATGATTTGCTTAAGCACATCTGTTTTACAGGCAGGAAATCTTGACGTCAGTTAAAGGTGCACATAGGTGAAACATATGAGAGTCCTGCCTCACAACTTAACTACTACATGAAACTAAGTGTATTCACCTCTTTAATTTTCCATTTGTTGATTATAAAAAGTAACTAGTAAAACAATAATTTAAAATAATTAATATTAACCTATGAGTTTTCTTTTCCCATCTGTATTTTTAATATAGTATAAAAAGCAAGAGAAATGAGAGAAGTAAAAGGTAAAAAATTATTGCATACTTGTCTTTTTAATTTTCCTTTAACTTTTAAAGATATGCCTGAGAACATATCAACTTACACAGAAGAGTGTTTAATTTTTGGTTTTGAATATAGTTTTAAGTTATTCAAGATAGGACAGATTATCTTACAAAATTTCTCTCCCACCCAGGAGATTATATTACTACCCACCTCCCTAGTATAAGAATTAAGTGCTTCACACATTATATCTGCTATATAACCGGAATGAGGATAAAGTGAAAAGTCTGGGTAGAGGTGGAGAGAAAGGTGAAAACAAAATGGGAGTCGGAAAATTGAGTGGATAGATTGTCCATGTTTTGCAATTTTAATGAATGTCCTAGTGCCAACCAGTAGTTCCATGTGACTCAGCAAACTTCTCATAGAAAATTTTGCCCCAACACCTGACTTTTATTGTTAAATATGCACTGGAAGAATCATGAGGATTTTTGTAAGTCACTTAGCGTCTCCAAGCTTGAGTTTCTACAAATAAATTGAAACAAATGTTTTCAATTTGTTGAAAAAAATAACAAATGAATTGAAATAAGAAGACTTAGCTTTAAAAAAGTTTCCCTAAATACTAAAGGGAAGAGATATATGAAGAGAATGTTTCCCTCACTCAAAGAAATTACAGAAGAAATATTTAAATATTTTTATTAATCCTCCTTAAATGTGTGGAATTGAAGCCTAGAGAAGGAAAACACCTCCTTCAGGTTTACACAGATAATTTTTAATACAATTGAAGTTAATACCTGAAACTATTAATAATAATTCTAAAGCTATTTTCTTTTAATATGATAGTGCATTAACGTTATAAGTTTCCTTGGCATGGGAAATAAGACAGGCAAAGAATGTATCTCCAGATGAAATCTCCCAGTCAAAGGAATCTAAAATAACTCTCAGTTCTAGAGGAATGAACACGCTGCCCACAAACGTTTGAGAAACTTTTGGAAAGGGTAGTTCTGAAGGAGATCATTGAATTTCTCAAAGGGAAGAAGCTGAGTCAATGATTCTTAGAGGTTCCTTCAAGCTCAGAAATGAATTGGCCATGTGCCCACTAAATATGAAATATTCGTTGTAAACAGCATGACTCAATTACCAAACTGGACTTCAGATTCTGGCAAATCAATGTTGGCTTCAACTGAATGCACTTAACTGTGGAAATTTGAACATGGGAACCATAGAAATGGGAATAGATGACAACTGAATCTGTAGTATTTGGGGTTTTGATTCAATTCTTTCTCACATTTATTCTCAGATAAATTAGAGTCCTATTTTAAATTCTTCAATTTAAAGTTGTTTCTAATTTAGATGAAGTATCCAGTGAACAATTCAGAAACTCTATCCAAAATAAAATCGGAAACCTGGATAATGAGTCTTTGTATATAATATAAATGGAACTAAACAGATGATAACCACAACAAAGTGAGAGGTGCAGGTGGAGTAAAATTTTGCATTTCTTCTGCACTGTAGTTTTTCCAAGAATATAAAATAAGTACATAAGAGATAAACCAGGAATAAGAGCAGGCTTTTGGTGTCACTATTGGACACAAGTAGCAAGTTTATCACATAGGTGTCCAGATAGGATTGTTTCAACAAGGGCTTCAAGTCAGAAAAGTAGTGAAGCCACAGAAGGTTAATCTCAAAACTATTAAAGTTGTACTAAAGAATGGATACAAGATGCTATCTGAGCCAGAATCATGAACACAATCCAGACACTGGCTTAAATGGTCACGTACCACACTGTCTTACTAATATCCACATAATGATCAAAGGGCATGAGATAAGCACAGAGATCTCCATGTTACTAAAGAAATGGGCTGCAAAGACCTGAGCCATGTACTCATTATAGAAAATGGTGTTCCTCTAGCAAAGTCCTCCATAATCAGTCTGGGGACCATGGTTGTAGATAAGAGGCATCATCAAAGACAGGCAGAATAGAAAGAAGGACATGGAAAACCCAGTAGTCCAGCTTGTCTTAATTATCAAAAAAATGAAAAAGTTCCCTAATAGTATCACAACTTAAAAAAATCAAGAAACTGCCAATGTTGGTTTCTGTTTCCCAGAATTCTGTATCAACCCAAGCAGAATGAGTTCACTCACAATCTTTTCATTGCTATATCTTTAGATATAGGTATAATTCAGTTGAAAAATGTTTAATTTACAAAGAGAAGAAAAGATTTGAGATCTTAGGAAGATCAGTGGTCTAAACTGCTTTGCTACATGCTTGGAAGATCTGCTACATGCTCTGTTACCTTCAACTGACTTTAATGTGCACCAAACTACCATATGAATCCTTATAAATTACATATGCCCATGCCTCTCCAAGATTGATTGATTTATTCAAAATCTCATTGAATTGGACCAACACATTTGCATTTTGGAACCAAAGGTAATGTCTTTCAGAAATTTTCCTTCCAAAATTCATAATGCAGAGCTTGTTGTTTTCTTGGTCATTGGATTAAATTGCTTTGAAAAATTAATTGAAGATACCTATCCTACTTTATTGGGAATTTTTGTAAAAATTAAATAAAGAGATTTTTTTTTGTACCCATAGCTACTCACATACATACAAACCTATAGTTTATGCAGTATGAATTTATCTATGTACTTTGAAATTTCAAAATCACTACTCCAATAAAACAAAGTACTGATAATGATAAAGAATCCCTACTGAAAAAATATTCTCCTCAGTTCAGTTCACTGGTTCTTATGTCTTTTTATACCTGACCAGCTGAGTATCTTGGGTGTAATATGCTTTATAAAATATCTATTTTTTCTACCTTTTACTATGCCAGAATGTCTCAGCTATAATGATGGCCATGACAAAACTAATGTCTGGATAACATTTTAAAGTTTCCATAATGGAGTGAAACTGTTCTTTAACTTATTATTAAATTTATCCAGTTAATCACCTTAAATGTAGAATATTGAGTTTCTCTGTTTTTGAATTTAAAATAGTATACATTTTCCAATATTCCAATAAACTTAGTTGTGTTGTACTCATTTATGTACCATTTACCCTGAGTTCCTCAAAATATTTTCTCTTAATATGATTTGGAAAAAATCTCATAATTCCAACTCACCATTTTATGATTTTTCTATGTCAGTTCTGTGTTCATGTATAGTTCTGTATATATGTAGTTTATAAAATGGAAATAATCATAAAATATCATTTAATATTTGGATTTTCAATTAGAATTATTATAAACCCTCTTCTTATATTATAATTTCCATACTTAATCATCAATTTAATGGTATGATAATGTATATATTTTATAAAAGCATTTATTTGACTATTTGTTCATTGATATATTTATGTTATCTACAATTTTCACTTTCATAATTAACAGTACAACAAACAACTTTATCATAATGTTCAAAGTGCATTATTGTTTCCACAAGTGCTAGGATTTTCATTTTCATAAATATGTAGTAAAATTATTTTCAATATTGCCATACCATTTTATTAACTATATTTTATTATATAATAATATATTATTATGAAAAAATATTCAAGACAAACAAAAGAATCTGAGAAGAAAAATAAAAATCTATCTCACATTTCTTTGAATCAATAATTCTACTCTCCAGACAAAACTATCTTTTTTTTTTTTTTTAAGATTCCATTCATTCATTCATTTATGCCCCCCCTGCTGCTTGCGCTCCCCGGGTCAGCCAACCACGCCGTGCGGGCTGGCCCGCCCCCACCAGGGGGCCCCGGGAACCGAACCCGGGGCCTCCCATATGGCAAACGGGAGCCCCACTGATTGAGCCACAGCCGCTTCCCAAGACAAAACTATCTTGTTTCTTGAATAGCCTTCCACAATTTTTCAATAAGTGTAATTTTATATGTATGTACCATATCCATGTAACTTCCTTAATGTACAAGCACAAGCATGGCCAGTATTGATGATTTTGCATAAAATTTATTATGCATGTAAATAATAGGCCTTCTTCTGATGTTATCCTTTGTCATTAGGTTAATAGTAATACAATCATATTATTATTTTCATTAAGAAATTTATTACCCAAAAAATTGCATATTTTTATGCAAAGGCTTTCTGAATATTTGCCCTTCTTTGATTCATTTACCTTTTGTGAGCACATCTTTTTGGATATTGTTATTTTTACCTATAATGGGTACTAACCTATCATAATAATTATTATATATCTTAGTTAAGAGTCCAGTTACTAAAGTCAAGTGGCCTGAGTCAAATCTGACCTCCATTATTTACTAATTGTAATCTTGGGCATACCACTTCACACATAACAGGGTTAAAACGTGGATTAAATGAAAAAAAGTTCTCTTTTTAAAATGAACACTTGACAAGCCTCAGGCTCTGCTTTAGCCACTAATATGACTTCACTTATTCTCAATCTGTGCTGATTTCTCTTTTTCTGTGAAATTTTTCCAGGGTTCATTATTATTATTTTTTCTTTTGAGAAGTTGCAAATTTACAAAGCAATCATGCATACCATACAGGGTTCCCATACATTGCTCCACCACCATCTCCTTACAGTGTTGTGAAACGTGTTATAATTTATGAAAGAATATCATCCTAATATTACTGTTATCTATAGTTCATAGTTTATATTACTCCCACAAAACATCCTATTAACACCACACTATGTATTAATATAATATTGTATATTTGTTACAGGTCATGAGAGAAACATAGTTGTACTGTTAAACCCATTCCATCACTCACTGTGTAGTTCAATGTGTTTTAATTGTATAAATGAGACTTGGAAACAGTCTTCACAATTTGTCTGGCAACTGAATGGACTTTTCTCCATGTTTTCTGATGAGAAATTGATACTTAATCTGGTTGGGGCTAGCTGATACATAATATGTTGCTTTTCTCTTGGAGCTTCTTTATCCTTGTCATTTGACTAACCCAATGACTTTATTGGGTTTGTTTAATTTTCTGATTTTCTGGGTGACAGCCTGTAGCTGTATATGGAGTTCATGATTCAGATACATTTTATTAAAATCTAAAACTCTTGGAATATAATAAAAATGATTGTTTTAATGGAAACATGCAACCATTAACATAGATTTGCATATTTGTTAGTTTAATTAAGCATTGTAACTTATTTTGGTAAATCTAAGTGGCATTCATAAAAATCAGGTTATTGATAATTCTCACAATAAAGCCCACTATTCTTTTATTCACCTATTTAAAAATCATATAATTATATAACCTATATAACTGATATGATTTTGTTAAAGATGCAAGTGAAGACACAAACATCCTTCAAAGTGGGGTCTACCTTCAGAAAATTAAATCAAAAGTTGAAGTAATTTTGTGGATGACTCATGGAAAAGCTTTCTGTGAATATGGAAGCTGTCCTTCAAAAATGAGGGTGGGTTTAAAGTCTTCACAGACAAACAAAAACCAATAGAATATGTTATCAAAAGGCCCAATTTACAAGAGATATTAAAGAGGGTGCTGCAGCCTGAATGGGAAAAACAAGGGTGAGAGATTTGAAGAAGAGTTTAAAAATGAGGATTATTAGGAAGGATAAACTAAAGGATTAGAAGACAGACAAAAGAATGGTATGACAACAGAGAACCAAAGGACAAAATTGAAGAAACAAGTGATGCTTTTGCAGTAATAACACTGAATGTTAACAGATTGACCTTCCCAATCAAAAGACACAGACTGATAGAATGGATAAAAAAAACATGAGCCATCTATATGTTATCTACAAAAGACCCACCTCAGATGTAAGATGCAACCAGGTTAAAAGTGAAAGGTTGGAAAAAGGTATTCCATGCAAATGGTAACCAAAAAGAGCAGTAGACCAGATAAATGTAAAATAACAATATTATAGTATATGAACAATAATTACCCAGTGCAAATAGCAAATTGTTCCTGTGATCAGTATTCTGTAAATTTCTTCATACAAAATAAACACTAGCTTTTAATTGAAAAGGACTGCAGAATAGATATTTTTGGATAATTCATTTTTCTTTAACTCTTTCTTATTCATACCCTTTAATTAAAACAATCCATCTGCATCAATAATGATTTAACATGACTATTGTTGAAAAAGATTTTGAGTTTTTCTCTGTCATAAAATTATGACTTGGCATGTTATTTCCTGTATTTAATTCCATTAAGATGTGAAGAATTGCCAAATAGGAATTTGATTATCCAGAAAGAATTATGACCTAAATAGAAATTAGCTAACTAAACAAATAATTTATTTCATTCTTAGAGTTTATTATGTGCAATAGTTAGAGCGATAATATAAAAATTAGAACTATGTTGAAATTAATTTCTATTATATTAGAATTATTATTTACATTTATAAATGTTTGCTGCTATATTATCAATTTCTTATAATTATTTATATTAAATCTTATAGAATCTAATATAATAAGCTGCTACTCCAAATAAACACCCTTTATGAAAAAAGAGTGTGGCCTTGCACTCTCTTTTCTAATTTGTTATTTCTTTCAATCTATTTTTCTATTTATTTTAAAATTTTACAATAAAGGTCTTTTGAATAGCTAAAAAAAGCCATTGATTACACACTTTGGATAGATATATGTAAATATATCTTAATATTACTGCTTAATAAACAAATAAATGTGCAAGAATGGCAGAAATAGTAGCTACATACAGTAGGGGAAACATAGAGATTGAGAGGGGAGGAATTTCCTTGTTTGTTTTTGTTTATTAATATTGAAATAATGAAAGTTTAAAATTATTCAAAAATTGAATATTTATCAAAAAGAAAAATGAAGATAACTAATCAGTTTCTGCTATCAAAAAGATAGCAATATGGATTTGGGGTAGGTGGTAGAGTTGTGATTTAATGGTTAGTTAATAGAACAACTATTAAAATGACAGATTTGAAACTCTGGAAACCAGAAGAACACTGCATCTCATCCAGGGAAGAGCAGGAGGAAGCAGCTGATAAATTAAGGTAAAGAAGAGTGAATTGTTCTCTCTTTATGACAAGTACCTTTAGCTGGACTCACAAAGAAAAAAAAAACAGAGGATATAAATAAAAAATTCAGAAATTAAAAAGGGGACATTATACCAACCCACTGAAATGAAAAGGATTATAAAAGGATGTTATGAACAATTGTACACAAATACATTTTATAATCTGGATGAAATGGGCAAATTCATAGCAACAAACAAACTATGTGGACTGCAGAAAAAATAGAAGATCTCAACAAACCAATTACTAATAAAGAGATTTAGTAATCAAAACCTCCCAACAAATTAAAGTGCAGTACCAGATGACTTCTCAGGGGAGTTTTGACAAACATTCCAAGAAGACTTTAGCAGTTTGGCAGTTTGATATAGTTATGAATTCCAAAAATACATATTGGATTATATTTATAAACTGTTCTGTTTATCTGTTCATGATTCAGTTATGATTAGGGTTTTGATTGGGCCACATCAGCAGGGAGGGGAATCAAAGATAGAAGACATGGCAAAGGATAGAGTTGGGGTTGTGACTTGGAGTTTTGAGTTGGAGTTCTGATGTGGAATCTTGAGCTGGAACCCTGGGAAGTAAACATACAGAAGTGCTTCGTTGTGAGGAAGGAAAGAAGGTCCTGGGAAAAGAAATGAGCCATTTATATGACAGTTCACAGCTGGCCTTGTGGAGAGAGGCAAAGCCTAGAGAGCCTCATAGTCTAGCGCTGAACTTCTGTTTCCTTCTGAGGAAACAGAGGAGCTGAACCCAGAGAGAAACTGAGCCCTGGGAAGAGAGGAACCCAAGAAGCCAGAACCCTGGCAAATGTCAGGAGCTGTCTTGTTCCAATATGTGACAACAGACTTTGGTAAAAGAAGAAACTTATGCTTTATGGTCTGGTAACTGTAAGCTGCTACCCCAAATAAATATCCTTTATAAAACCCAACTGATTATTGGTATTTTGCATCAGCACCCCTTTGACTGACTAATACAAAGACTAACTCCAATTCTGCTCAGACTCTTTGAAAAAAGGCCAAAATCAACCATAGGGCAAAAGTGAGATAATATATACCACAAGGATTGAGGAATGAGCAAATATATGGTAGGGATGCAGCCATGGACCAACACAGAATTATTGTTACTGCAGTAACAGAAGAACTTGTAACATTGTTAGAAAGATAGTGGTTATCAGAGGTTCTAAGGGGAGGGTAGTGGAAAAATAGTGTTACTCATGGCATTTGTAGGGTATTGGAAATGTTCTGCCTGATATTGCAATGGTGTATACAAGTCATTATATATTATGTCAAAATCTGTATCACTGTACAGTGGAAAGTGTAAACCATAATATAAGCTATAGACCTTGGTTAGTAAAAATGCTTCAATATTGGTGCATCAATTTTAAGGAATGTACCACATTAATGTAAGATGCTATTGATAGGGGAAAATGTGGTAGGGGAAGAGGGTGGGTCTTATGAGAATCCTCTATACTTTCAATGTAACTTTTCTGTAATCTATAATTTCTCCAAAAATAAAGTTTGTTATAAAATGTTTGTACATTACCACAAGGGAAGAAAACTACAGATGATTATGTCTGATAGATATAGATGTAAAAATGCTCAACAAAATACTAGCAACTTGGAAGCAAGAGCACATTAAAATAATTATACACCATGATCAAATGGGATTTATCCCTGGTAGACAAGGTTATTTAAACATAAGAAAATCAATTAATATAATATACCACATTAACACAGTGAAGATCAAAATAAAACATATTACCTCAATTGATGAAGAAAAAAACTTTTTGACAAGGTCTGTGGCAGTTTAATATTATTGATGAATTCCAAAAAGAAAAATTGTGTTTGTAAACTAGTTTGTTCCTATGGGCTTGATACCCTTAGATTGTATTAGATTCAGAGGTTTCACTTTTACTTAATTAAATCAAAATTAGGGCCTTTATGTCATCAAGGTGACTCAGGTTGAGTCCCTGAACCCTCCCTTTGTAGGCTATATAAACAGATGCTCAATCAAAGACAGGGAAGAAAATACACAGAGAAAGAGAACACAGAGAGTTGTTTTGAATGCTGGAGTCCTGGGAAAAGAGCCAAGCCATTTGCCTGACAGCTGAGAAAGACCAGGAAGAAACAAGCCCCAGAAAGAGAGATGAGCCTTATGGCAGCCTACAGCTGAGAAGAAGAAGCTGAGACCATGGAGCCTGAAAAGGAAGAAAAATGCTGAACTCTCACAGAGATCAGCAGTCATTTGATCCAACACATGGCAACAGACTTTGGTGAGGGAAGCAACTTACTCTTTATGGCCTTCTGACTGTAAGATACTACCCCAAATAAACACCCTTTATAAAAGTCAACAGATTTTTGGTACTTTGCATCAGCACTCCTTTGGCTGACTAATACAAGGTCTACCAGCCTATCTTGATAAAAATGCTTAAAAAGTAAGAATAGAAGGAAACTTTCTCAACATGATAAAGGGCATATATGAAAAGCCACAGCTAACATCTTATTTAATGGGAAAGACTGAAACATTTCCCTCTAAGACCAAGAATGAGACAAGGATGCCTATTGTCACCACTGTTATCCCACACTGTACTGAAATTTTAGCCAGAGCAATTACACAAGAAAAAGAAATAAAAGGGTTCAAATTAGAAAGGAAGAATTAAAACTTTCATAATTTGCAGACTTTATCCTATATACAGAAAATACTGATAAATCCGAAATAAAGCTCCTAGAGCTAACAAATGAATGCAGCAAATTGGCAGGGTACAAAATCAACATCCAAAAATCAGTAGTGTTAACATACACAAGCATTGAACAATCAGAATAAGAAATCAAGAAAAACATTCCACTCAAAATAGCAACTAAGAATGAAATATTTAAGGGGGTGGATGTGGCTCAAGCAGTTGGGTGTCTGTCTCCCATATGGTGGGACCTGGGTTCAATCCCCAGGACCTCCTAGTAAAAGAAAAAAAAATTTAAAATAAATTTAACCAGGGATGTAAGAGACTTATACTGTGAAAACTATAAAATATTGTTTAAAGAAATCAAAGAAGACCAAAATAAATGGAAGGGCATTCCGTGTTCATGGATTGGTAGATTAAATATTGTTAAGATGTCAGTTCTTCCTAAACTGACCTACATATTCAATGCAATCCCAATAAAATTTCCAGCAGCCTACTTGGAGAAATGTAAAAGCCAATTATCCTCTTTATTTTGAAGGATTAGGGACTCAGAATAACCAAAAACCTGTTGAAAAAGATGAATGTATTTGGAAAATTCACACTTCCACGCTTTAAAACATATTGCCAAGCTACATTAATCAAGATAGCATGGTCATTTACAGATACATGGAATATTAGACAGACACAGGACTCATTTCTCTCCCAGAAGAATAGCTAGAAGACAGGGAGTAATGGCCTAGAAAAAAATGTTTTAGAGCTTAAGACACCAGGAGAAGGCTGGATACAACCCATAAGAGGAGTAACAAAAAATTAAAAGAATCTTGACAGGAAATCTCTGAGTAAATGCTACAGCTGTACCTGCTGGTCCCCATCCCACACTTAGGAATGGACAGCTTTGAGTTCTGGATTCAAATACTGTTAAGGACTATTTCAGAGTGATTTACATAGAGATGACAGTCTTCCTTAAGGAAAGGACATATTCCTCCCTGTGCTGCAGTCAGCATGTCAAGTGCCTTGTGATTTTGCAGCACCACAGAAGCAAGAGAGTCTGCTTACTCTTTTAGAGCTTCTAAGGCAGGGCTGGTTTCATTTATGCCATTAGTTAGCTCTAGGGAGTGACTGAAATTGATAATGGGATTAGGTATAAATTGCCAACCCCATTTTTCAATGGTGGTTATGCCTAAGGCAGCTAAGAGGGGGATGAGAAGAGATATTGCCTTTTTAGTTATTGTACTGGAAGAAACAAATGAAAACAGGGAAGGTTTCTTAAAGGGTGTTGGGTTAAAGACACAGACAATACTTAGCTTTGCCTCTTGAAGAGGTATTTCAGGCTGTCCAATAGCTTGCACTCATATAACTCATCAGGTACTTCTGGTGAATTGGCACTTCCTTAGGCAGCTGGCTTCACTCAGGTTAAGTGCACCTAGCTGGCAATCCTTTTAACTTTAAAAGCTATGGGACTGACTAAAACCACAGAATAAGGTCCCTTTCATTTAGGCTCTAATTGAGAATGAGGCCTGTTTACTTACCATGTTTTGTTTTTTTTTTAATGGACTCATCCAAGTCACCTGGTGAGGAGACAACGATGGGCAATGGCCATCCCAGGGAATGGAGAGGGCCTGCATCTGCAGGCAGGATCATCCCACCCACCATATCCATGGGATATAAGCCCTCTCTCACTTGGAGTTGGAGTGGACATCACCATCCCAGTCCCCTCAGGATTGGGGGAAGAACTATGGACTAGAGTGGACTTGATGGTATTCTCTTGTTCACATATGGTGATTCTAGCAATGCAAGAAATTATAACTGAGGTGGAGCCAGTGGCCACTTGACACTTTTGGGGTAGGGAGGGGATGAGCAGTTGAAATACAGGGGCTTTTTTGGGAGTTGGAGGTTGTCCTGAGTACTGTTGTAGCAACGGATGTAGGCCATTTTAAATCAGCACACACCACTCAGAACTTACCATGTTTTGACAAGAACCTGGTCTCCAGGTTTAACTTTAGGTAAAGATAATTCAAGGTTGGGGCTAGGAACAATTTATTTTCCAATCTCCTGGATGACTTGTTGAATTTTTCCTAGTTTGATAACATATTTTGTGAGTTCTTGGATTTCCTGATCTACTACCAGGTCCTGGGTAAGGAAAGGCTGCCCATAAATCATCTCAAAGGGGCTAAGCTGAAGTGGGTCATTTGGAGCTAAATTCAGCCTCAGTAAGGCCACGGGTAGACTGGTGACCCAAGGCAATGTGGGTTTCTGGCAGAGTTTAGCTAGAATTTTCTTTAGGGTGTGGTTAATTCGTTCTGCTTTCTTGAAGGATTGGGGCCTCCAGTAGCTATGGAAATGATATTTAATTCCAAGGCAGCTGATAGACCTTCGGTTATTTTGCTAGTAAAGGCTGGTCCATTATTTCTTTGGAGGGACTTAAGCAGTCCAAACCTGGGAACTATTTCCTTTATGAGAACTTTATCCACCACATTTGCCTTTTCTCTTCTCATGGGAAATGCTTCCATCCACCCAGTAAAAGTATCTACCAGTATTAAGAGGTACTTATAGCCCTGGCAAGATGGCATGTGGGTGAAGTCTATCTGCCAGTCCTCCCCAGGGAATGATCTCCGCATATATACAAGGGGACTTAAGAGGGGAGGGTGTTTGAGTTATTAATTGCACATTAGGGACAATTACTGGTAGCTTCTTTGACTTTTCACTAGGCCTTGTCCTTCAAAAACCCATTTAGCTAAGCTGGTTAAGGTATCCCTCCTCAGAGGAGTGGCTTGGTGAAGTCCATGAAGGAATTTTCACTGTACTGCTCCTGGCAGGTAGACTTCAGCATCCTTAACAAGCCACCCATCAGCTTCCAGGGTGAATCCCGGCTAGATGCCCTGGTTTGTTCATCATGGGTATACTTTGGAACTTCAAGTACTGACACAGGTGCTGGGAAAAGGGGTAGGAGGGAAACCTGGATTTGTGCTGTATCTTTAGCACCTGCATCAGCTTGAGCATTTCCCTTTGCTATGGCAATGTCTGTCTTCTGATGCCCTGGACAACACATAGCTGCTATTTCTTGTGGTAATAGTACAGCTTCCAGTAAGTCTAGGATTTCTTGCCTGTGCTTAATAGGTGACCCACTGTTAATAAGCAAGACTCGTTCTCACCACACAGTAGAGTGGGTATGAAGGACAAGGAAAACATACTTAGAGTATGTAAAAATATTAGCCCTTTTCCCAGCCACTAGCTTTAAGCCTCAGGTAATGGCAATCAGCTCTGCCTTCTGGGCTAAGGTTCCAGGGGGAAGAGCCTGGGCCTCTATGGTTTCAAATTGAGAGACTGCTGCCTAGCCTGCCCTTTTATTTCCTTCCTTAATTGAACTACTTCCTTCTGTGAACCACTCAACATCTGGTTTCACAAGAGGTTCATCTTTTAAATCTGGCCTGTGTGAGTACTTTTGATTAAGACTCTCAAGGAAGGAGTGGATAAGGGCCCCTCAGGATCTAACCTTGGGCCCTTTACTGGTCATAGGGTGGCTGGGTTGAGGGTCTGATACACGCTTAGCTAAACCTTAGGGATTTCTAGTAATTGAGCTTGGTATTTAATTAACCAGCTACTGGCCTCAAGCATGTCCTTCACCTTGTGTGGGGTGAAGACTGTGAGAGGTTGTCCCAAGTTAAATTGGTGACTTTCTCAATTAAAAGGGCTGTTTCCCCTACTGCTTTCAGGCAAGGTGGCCATTCCTGTACTGTGCTGTCCAGTGGCTTAGAGAAATAAGCTATTGGTTAAGAAATTTCATCCAGTTTCTGGACTAATACTCCCATAGCCACCCCCTTCTTCTCCGTTACATATAGAAAGAGGCTTGCTTAGGTTAGGAATTCCTAAGGCTGGATGTCTAATTAAGGCACATTTTAGAGCATGGAAGGCAGCTTCCTGGCTTGTTCCCCATTCTAAGGTTTGTTTATCAGCCCCTGCAATAGCACTGCACAGTGGTTGGATTATTTCCCCAAACCTAGGTATTCACAGTCTACAGTAACCAGCCATTCCTAGGAAAGTCCTCACCTTGTTCTTTGTTTAAAGCAAGGGAATACTAGAAATAGCTTGAAATCTTTCTGTGGAGAGACACCTTTCCCCAGGGTAAGAAGGAACCCTAAATAGGAAACTTTCTGCTGAGAGAGTTGTGCCTTGGATGCTGACACTCTATAGACCCTATCGGCTAGGAAATTAAGAACTAAAATGGTGTTGGCATCAGAAACTTCCTTTGTTAGACTGCAAAGCAATAGATCATCCACATATTGTAAAAGGGTACTCTGTGGCAGGTGAAGATCAAGCTAAGTCCCAAGCTAAGGCTTTCCCAAAAATATAGGGGCTGTCTCAGAATCCTTGAAGCAACACAGTCCATGTACATTGGCCTGGGGGCCTAGAGTTGGAATACTGCCATTCAAAGGCAAAAGAGAATTGGGAGTCTGGGTGGAAAGGGATGCAGAAAAAGGAGTCCTGTAAGTCTAGAACTGTAAAGCAAGCTGAATTTTCTGGGACCTGGTTTAGCAGAGTATAAGTGTTGGTTACAACTGGATGAATTGGTATTACAAAGCTATTGACTGCTTTTAAGTCTTGAGCCCGGAGGTAACATTGGGCTTTTACACAGGAAGAATGGGCATGTTGCAAGGAGATGGGCAGGGAATTAGTAGGCCACTCTCCAAGAACTTTTTAACCTTGGCCTTTAACAGCCTCCTCCTTAAGGGGGTACTGCTTTCTATGAGAAAAGTGGTGGTTAGTATTATAAGAAATGGAAACTGAGGGAGCCTGGAGAGCCCTTCCAGTTATCCCAGTTTCCCAGACAATAGAATTTACTTTACTATTGATTTCCTGGGGAATAGCTGCTAATGAGACACCTGACTCTTTATCCAGAATCCTGGCTAAACACAGAATTCCACATTTTTCCCTTGAGCACTGGGATACAGGCACCTTAGAGGTTCTATTTATCCCTACTATTTGGTTGCATACCCCCAGAATTTGAAGTAAATGCCACCCCAGTAAGGGGCAGGACATTCAGGGACAATTAAAAATTGATGGCTTATGACCAGGTCTCCTATTTGGCAGAGGAGTGGCTTAGTAAAGGACCTAATTTTAGTTTTCTCATCAACACCCACTACCAGACAGGTTCTGGGGGTGGGAGGTTTGGAGTGACAGGTCAGAACTGAATAGGTGGCTTCTGTATCTATAAAAAAATAATTTATTTACTTGCCACATTGAAGGTCACCTGGGGCTCTTCTAGTTTGATGTTCAACAGAGTCATCCAAGGAGCCACTCTTTGCCCCAGGGCCCCTTAGTCCTCCATGACGGCTGTTGCCATTAGAGCCCTGGGCCATGCTCCACCAACCCTTCAGGATTTGGCACACTCCGAAGCCCAGTGGCTTGTTTTTACACACGGGGGGGCAGGGAATGGGGGTTCCTTTCATGGTTTACAGCCATCTTTCTTCTAGTGGCTAAGCTCTCCACAGCTGAAGCAGAATCCCAACAGTTTGGAACCTGAGCTGGGGTGACCCTAAGGTGACTGGCTGCCATTGGCAACTGCAAGTAGCTGAGCCTTCTGCCTGTCCTTCTTTGCCCTCAACTCCTCAAGGGCCTGGTCATAGTTGTTGAAGATGGAAAAAGCTACTTTTAAAAGAGAATTCCTTTGGTTTTCAGATCCTAGGGCTAGCTTTTGGAGTTTCCTTTTAATATCTGGAGCCACCTGGCTGATAAAATAGGTTTTTAATATAATCTGCCCCTCCAATGAATCTGGATTAACTTGAATATACTTTCTCATAGCTTCTACTAGACTCCCTTGAAACAGGGCAGGGTTTTCTTTTTCCCTCTGGGTTATTTCCTGCAGCTTATTATAATTAACAGACTTGATGATGAATTTTTTCATTCCCTCTAGTGAACATGCTGTCATATGATCTCTCTAAATTATGTCTGATTGTCCCCTTTGGAGGTTCCAGTTAGAATCAGCCTCTGGAACTTCCACAATCTCTACAGCATATTGCTGGGACTGCTGGGCAGCCATCTCATTGGTATGCCCCTGGGCCACGTCCCAGATATGGAGTTTTTCTTCAGGGGTGCAGCATGAGCCTAAGATAATATGCCCCTCTCCTCACATCAACTCAAAATTTTGGGTTAACCACTGGAATTCCTTGGTAAATTTATCTGGGTCCTCTGAAAATCACCCCAACTGTTCCTTACATTGAGCTAATTCTGTCATGGAGAAGGGAAAATGGACTCTCATTTTTCCTGCTTCTCCATTTGCTGCTTCACTTATTGGGTAGAAGCCATTCTTGGATCCCCTACTAGAGTGGAAGGGTGTTCCACTTCTATTGACTCCTGCTGGGCTAGCTATGGGCATAGGTGGTGCAGAAAGAGAGGCTGGAGGGGGAGAACTGAGGAAGGGATCATCTAAGATATCACCCTCCTTCTCAGGGAGTGACTTCTCCTCCTGAGCATAGCATAACTTACAAGATCCACTTAACTTCATGACCTGATATAGAGTCATTAAAACTGAACATATGGAATCTCTGACTGCTTTCCTTCCTTCTTATACAGGAGGTCTATATAAAAGTAGGGTCATAATTTAGAGTGCCATTTACAGGCCATTTTTGACCACATTCAAGGCTATACTGTGGCCATGCAGTGTTGCAGAAGATCATTTTCTCCTTCAACCCTTTGGTGGGTAGGGTTGTCCAGTTCTCAAGCATACACCCCAGTGGGGAGTCTGCTTATATGCTAAAGGCTGTACCCATTATTCTAGGAAGAAAGAAGAACACTTTTTAGTCAACTGATCTGACATCCCAGAGTCCAAGTCTGACTAAAATGTTCAACACTCCAAATAATTTGGAGCTGAAGCTCTGGTCTCAGCATCCTGGGAATTTTATCCAGAGCCTTGCTGACAGGCATTCCTGTGGCCAACCTAGGTCTTAGGGGATGCGAAACCCCAAAGTTCAGACCAAAGCACCCAAGATGACTTGGTGGGAAAAAGGAGCAGTTATCCAAACGAAAAGACCTGTGATAAGTCTCAGAGGACATTTGGCTGCCCTCTGAATGGAAGGGCCCAAAGCATGGGGGCCATTAAGAGTTTACTGCTTGCTTTTTGACACCCCTACATTCCAGTGTCTGAGACTGACTGCACTCTTACCCAAACTAAAGCTCCTGAGATAAATCTCAGGGAAAATTTTGCTGCTCTCTAAATCAAGACACCCAAGATTTTGCAGGTCTTGTGGGACATTCAGAGTTACTTCTCCGGGTCCCACCATACCAGGAATCACCGAGACCCTGCCACTTGGCATTTCTGGAGCCAATGTGGACTTGGGAGACAGAACAAATAGACTTTTGGGTCAAATAGATTTTGGACTGAAGCTGCCAAGCTAAATATTGCTCCTTCTTGGAGAAGGGGCAAAGAGCTTCTTTCTGTTCATACAGAGGTCTTAAAAAGCAGTCCTAGGAACTGGGAACTTTTCAGTTATACCAGCCATCCAAAGGCCATCAAGTGTTTAGAGATCAAGTGTTCTAGCTAACAGGCCTTGGGACCCTGAGGCAATAAATTCCTTACTATAAAAGACATTTTCAGTTTTACAGTTTCTAAGACATTCCAAAGCATTTTAAAACAAACCTGTAAAGGGAAATTCAGTAGTAGGATGTAGGAAGATAAAATGTTGGTAAAGGTTAATTATGCAAGAGTGTCCTGGCCTGTGACCCCCTTGGGGAAAGGAACTCCATGGCCTCCTTCATTGGCCCTGCCCACCACCCTTTCCCACCCTGTCCCAGACCAGGTAGCTGAATGTGGTTGATAGGAGGGTGGGCATGGAAAGGCGTGGACCTGTGGGGAGGGGCAAGCCCCTGGCTCTCCATCATTGCAGTCATTACTGCTGAGGAGAGAGGACAGGAGAAGGAAATGGCAGCAGATCCAAGAGCAAAGTTGACAGCTGCTAAAAGGGCTTGAAAAAGCATCTTTGCGGTGCTTGGAGCATGGCTCAGGGAGCTCTGTCTTGGCAGGGGCCTGCTTTTGGCCTCTGCCCTGTGACCCTGATCTCCCAGCTGGGATCATATCTCACAAGCTTGGGTCCGTGGCATGGATACAGGGAGTTCCCAAGCCCTGGCCTGTTCTCTTCCAAGGTTACATCCTGTGGGGGCTTGTAGGCAATCCCTTTTAAAATGGATAACAAAAAAAGACATTAAGCAGGCTGTAGGCCATAGTTTTGCTCATCAATAACCTCCTGGCTGACTTGCCAAATATATTACTGGATTTTGTCTAGGTTCTTGACTATGCTGCAGAAATGAATTTCAGGAGCACTTTGGGTTAATTAGGCCAGTAATTTCTTAAGTTAGGGAAGGAAGAGAAATGAGAGAAAATAACAGAACATAAGCCCCAGGGAGAGAAGAAAGGGCTGAAAAGTGATAAAGAGGGCTGGTTTATAGACTGCAATTTTGCATTATAGATTATAAATGCCCAGGTTTTACTTGTGTGTTGATCCAGGTGAGGGCAAAGGCCAGAACAGGGTTGCAAACAAGAGGTGTTTGGCTTTTGTGCCTGCTTTTTGAACCATTAATTATTCCTCCAATTGCTGATGGCATGGGAGGAGTCCTAGCTGTTTGCTGTTTTGATTGATTACCCCACCCATGAATTCTTCAGAAGGGCCCAATTATAAGTCCCCTGGAGAATATCCAGGCATCACCTGCCTTCCAGAGGAAATCTCATTCAGGATGGAATTCTCAAGAGGTCTTCGAGCAGCCATCTTGGGAGTATCGATGTTCACGTGCACTTCTTGCCAGGTTCCAGATCCATTTATTGATTCCCTATCTTTCTAGCCTTCTTCACTAAGAACAGCTAAAGTTTGAATCTGTCAAAGTCAGAAAGGGGTTGGTAGCCACCATTTTAACTCTGCCCCTGGCACAAGGGAAACCAGGGAGGACAGAAAATCAGTGCTGGTAGGGACCGACTTCTTTCCATCCAGAGCAGATTGGAGCTCTAGCATTAAGCCCCAGCCCCACCTCTGGAAGGGAGGGAGCTGGGAGGACCTGTGCCAGCTTCTCCAGGAAAATACAGGCCATGCCACAGAAGTCTGTGATCATCCTACTTTGGTGGCACAAGCCACCTCAGGAGATATTCTGTGGTGGCTTCCCCAGAAACAGGGGAAGAAAAGACTTTTGGTCACTGATTTCAGTTACTGATTAGTAAATCTGGCTGGCTAAATTATAACCCTAAGAATCTGACCAAGTCAGAAAAAGGCCAGTAGCTGCCATTTTGACTCCACTCCCAGCATGAGGGGAAGCCAGGCTGATTGAAAATCACAGTAATTGTAGGAACAGGTTTATTTCACCCAGATTGGTCTGCAGCCCTAGCCCAGGCTTAAGCCCCACATTTAGCAGGGAGGAAACTGGTGGGTCCTCCACCGGCCTTTTTGGTTAACTGCAGGTACATTCAGCTGGCACAGTCTGAATAGTTGGAAGTCTCCTGGGTCAACAGCAGACATTTTGGACCCACACAGCACAGAATGATGCCCAACCTGCAGCTCTATCCCGGACCCTAGTAGGGGAGGAAGGGGCATGAAGCTTCATCAGTCTCTCTGGGCAAGTAGAGTCTAGGCCTGCATGATTTGGAATGTTACACATGGCTGTGGCTCTGTCCTGGGGCCCTGGCAAAAGAGAAAGTTGGGAGAAGTTTCACTGGTCCCTGGGCAATGAGAGCAGCTTGAGGCTCCATGGCTTATAGCACCAGCTACATCCTTGGCTCCTACTAAACAATCAGCAAGGAAGAAGGAGCAAGAAGTCCCTAAACTAAAGAGAAAAACTACACTCAGAATAAATACTCTAGTAAGGCAGATGCCAAGACACCAACAAAATATTACAATCTACACCAATAAACAGGAAGACATGGCCCAGTAAAAGGACCAAGATAAGTTCCAGATGACATAAAGGAGTTAAGACAACTAATCATAGATGTTCAAACAAATCTGCTTAATAAATTGAATGAGATGGTGAAAGAGATTAAGGATATTAAAAAGATATTGGTGAGTACAAAGAAGAATTTGAAAGCATACATAAAAAAATGTATGCTTTCATCTTATGGTTATGAAGTATAAAATAAATGAAATTAAAAATACACTGGAATCATAAAGTAGCAGATTTGAGGAGACAGAAGAAAGGATGGGTGAGCTTGAAGAAATGGCCTCTGAAAGTGAATGCACAAAAGAACATATGAAGAAAAGAATGGAAAAAATTGAAGGTCTCAGGGTACAAAATGACGACCATAGATGTGCAAACATACATTTCATGGGTGTCCCAGAAGGAAAGGAGAAAAGAAAAGGTGAGGAAGGAATATTTGAAAAAATAATAGTAGAAAATTTCTCAACCTATTAAAGGACATAGATATCCATGTCCAAGAAATACAGCATACTCCCATCTGAATAAATCCAAAAAGACTAATTCTGAGACACATACTAATCAGAAAGTCAAATGTCAAAGACAAAGAGAAAATTCTGAGAACAGCAAGAGAAAAGCAATGAATCACATATATGGTATACCAAATAAGATTAAGTGCCAATTACTCATCAGAAGCCATGGAGGCAAGAAGACAGTGGTATGGTATATTTAAGATACTGCAAGAGAAAAACTTGCAGCCTAGAACCTTATATCCAGCAAGATTTTCTTTCAAAAATGAGGGTGAATTTAGAATATTCACAGATAAATAGAAACTGAGAGAGTTTGTAACCTAGAGACTGACTTTGCAGTAAATACTAAAGGGTGTGTTAAATTCTGAAAAGAAAAGACAAGAGAGAGGCCTGGAAGAGAGTCTAGAAATGAAGATTATATCAATAAAGGTAATTAAAAGTGTCAAAAAATGGTGAAAGTAAAATATGGTAGATAAAACCCAAATATTCAGGAATAAACTTATCCAATGATGTAAAGCAATTGTATTAAGAAAACTACAAATTATTGTTAAAAGAAATCAAAATTGACCTAAATTATTGGAAGAGCATTCCATAACTCATGGATTGGAAGACTCACTATCATTAAGATGTCAATTCTACTCAAATAGATATACAGATACAATGCAATCCCAATAAAAACTCCACCAGCACTTTTTAAATAAATGGAAAACACGATTATCACATTTATTTGAAAGGGTAATGGGTCCTGAATAGCCAGAAACCTCTTAAAAAGAGAAAGTGAAGTTGGAAGACTCTAATGTCTGAACTTAAAATCATATGACCTAGGTACAGTGGTAAAAATAGCATAGTACTGTTATAAAGACAGACACATAGACCAATGGAACAGAATTGATAGTTCAGAAACAGATCCTCACAGCTATAGTCATGTGATATCTCACTAGCCTTTCAAACCTACCCAGCTCAGGCAGAACTGTTTATTCAACAAATGGTGCTGAGAGAACTGGATATCCATAGCCAAAAGATGGCAAGAGGACCCCTATCTCACACCTTATAAAAAATTAACTCAAAATGGATAAAAAACTTAAATATAAAAGCAAGAACAATAAAGCATCTAGAGAAAAATGTAGGAAAACATCTTCAAGACCTGGTCATATGTTTTTTATTCTTAAAGGAGATAAGAGGAGGCCTGGGATGGACTACTGATGTGTAATGTATGTAGAAGTTTTAATTGACTTTACTGTGAAGGTGTGCAAGTGTACAAAGTTGAAGGTAACACATTATAGTGAGTAACAGCTGCTTTATAAATGGGAATGTGGCTGAAAAATGGAGGTCAGGGCATGCAGATGCCAATTGACAGAGAGCTGGAGAATGAACTAGGGACTGAATAACACATTGAACCCAGAGGTGGATGAGAATTTTACTTGATGGTACAGATGCAAAAGTGTCCTTTGTGAGCTAAGGCAGATGTACGTCACTATTGCAGGGTGGTAGAAGTGTGAAGAAGCATGGGAAAAATACAACTAGTGTGACCTATGGACTGTGGTTAACAGTTATAACATAATACTCATGCATCTGTGCCACAGATATACTGTGTTGATAGTGGGCCAGTATGGAGGGAGTGTGCCAAGTGTACACTATAGACTTCTGGTAATAATCTGAAGATATAATCTCATAATCTGTAATAAATGCTCCACCAAGGTGTGGTGTGTTGATAGAGGGGTGCTGTATGGGAATTTTGCACGTGTACATGATTGTTTTGTAAGTTTACATCTTCTGTCATAAAAATATATTTTAAAAATAATTATAGGGTGGGTTGGGGGAAAATACATCAAATGTAAGAAAAGGACTATAGTTAGTAGTAGTAAGATTTTGACAATCTTCTTTAAAATTTGTAACAAATGTCCCACAACAATTCAAGGTGTTGTTGGTGGGTTGATGTGTGGGACCCTTGTATGATGTTATGCATGTTTGCTTTGTAATTTCACAATTTTTACTATACACTTATTGTTTATGTATGTTCATGTATAAATGATATAAAATAAAAATAATAACAGGGTGTGTTGGGGGAAAATATATTGGTTGGCAGTAATATTTAAGGATGCTATCTAATCATTAGTTTAAAATGTTTCACAACAATGCAAGATATTGGTGGTAGGGTGAGGTATGAGAGCCATGTATGATGTTATGTATGTTTGTTTTGTAAGTTCACAACTATTATTATACACTTATTGTTTATTTATGTTTATGTATGACTGATATACTTTAATAAATTTAAAAAATATTTATGAATCAATTTTACTAAAGATTTAAAGAACCTGGATTCATAATACAACAAAAAAACTGTGAAAGAAATCAAAGAAGACCTAATCAAATGTAAAAACATTCCATGTTCATGGATTGGAAAGCTAAATATCATGAACATGTCAATCCTACCCATACTGATTCATAGATTCAATGCAATACCTATCAAAATTCCAAAAGCCTACTTTAAAGAAATAGAAAAGGCAATTACCAAATTTATATGGAAGGAAAAGACACCCAAATAGCCAAAAACATCCTAAAAAGAAGAACGATGTAAAAAGACTCTCATTGTCTGACCTTGGAACATACTACAAAGCTACAATAGTCAAAAAAGCATGACATGAGCATAAAGTTATATACTTTGATCAATGGAATAGAATTGAGAATCAAGAAGTAGACTCTCACCTTATGGTTAACTGGTTTTTGGAAAACCTACCCCATCCACATTATTGGGACAAAACAGTCTTTTCAACAATGGTGCTGGGAAAACTGCAAATCCATAACCAAAAGTATGAAGGAAGACTTCTATCTCACTCTGTATAATAGAATCAATTCAAAATGGATCAAAGACATAAATATAAAAGCCAAGACCATAAAATTACTAGAAGAAAATTTAGGGAAACATCGTAAAAATCTGGTGGTATGTGGGGGTCTCTGAAATCTTACACCCAAAGCTTGAGCAAAAAAACAAATAGATAAATGGGTCCTCTTCAAAATTAAACACTTTTTCACTTTAAAAGGCTTTGTCAAACGTGTGAAAATAGAAGTGACAATGTTTGGAATTCATGTATCTGAAAAGAGTTTAACATCCATGTTATATAAAGATATATAAAAACTCAACAATAAAAAAGACAAATCACCCAATTAAAAAAATGGGCAAAAGAATTGAAAAGGCAACCATCCAAAGAAGAAATTCAAATAGTAAAAAAGCACATGAAAATATTCAACATTACTAGTGATTAGGGAAATGCAAATCAAATCCACAATGCGGTATCATTTCACACCCATTATAATACCCACTATTAAAAAGAAAAAAAACCCTCCAAGTGTTGGAGAAGAGGTACAGTTGTAGTAATGCTTATTCAGTATTTTTTGGTGGGGAATGTAGAATGATACAGTCACTGTGGAGGACTATTTGGCTGTTCCTAAAGAAGTTGGATATAGATTTGTCATATTACCTGGCAATACCACTACTACATATATACCCGGAAGAACTGAGAGCAGTGACACAAACAGACAATGGCACATCAATGCTCATAGTGGAATTATTTGCAATTGCCAAAATGTGGAAGCAATCCAAGTGCCAATCAAACAATGAATGGATAAATAAAAAGTGCTATATATTCATACAATGGGATATTATTGAGCTGAAAAATGATTGAAGCCCTGATGCATATGATCACATGGATCAAACATGAAGATATCATTTTGAGTTGAAATAAGCCAGAAACTAAAAGAAAATATTGTATAATCTGAAATAATTAGAATAATCAAACTCATCAAATCAGAATATAGAATATAGTTTACCAGGCTATGGGGTGTGGATAGGGAATAGGAAGCAAAAGCTTAAAATATACATGTTCCTGTTTGTAGTGATGGAAATATTCTGATAATGTATGGTGTTGATGTACAACATTGAAAGTGTAATTAAAGGCACTGAAATATGTATCTGAATGTGCTTAAAATGGGAAATGTTTGATTGTATATATGATGACACAACGAAAAGTTTTAAAACCATACATGGAACTACACTATACAAACAGTGAATCTTACATTAAATCATAGACAATGATTAATGGTACAGTTATAAAAATGGGCTATCAGCAATTGCAACACATGTTCCACACCAATGCAAATTGTTGGGATAGTTAAAGGGAATCTTTATTTTATGCATAGTTGTTCTGTTAACCCTCAACTTCTCTAATAAAGATAAATAAATAAATAAATAAATGAAAAATAAAAAAGTAAGGAAAGAGAAAAGGTAAGAAAAGAACGCCTACTCCCCAATAAAGAAGCCTCATAAATATTCAAAATTTTGTGAATTCAAATTCACAAAAAAAAAAAGGCCCTTTTGCAATCTGCATTTCAGGGTCTAATCAGCTAAGCCAACTTAAATTTACACATGAATTTACATAATAATTAAGGTTCTTGAAAAGAAAAACATAAAAACAGCAGTTCCTCTTGGTATATGGCAAAAATAATTGAAAGCAGGGACTCAAAATGATATTTATACTCAAATGTTATTAGCATTATTCAGAATAGCGAAAAGGTGAAAGCAACCCAACTATGCAACACATGAGTAGATAAACAAAATATGCTAGATAAAAACAATGGATTATTATTCAGTTGTAAAAATTAATGAAGTTCTGATACATGCCACATCAGTAAACCTTGATGACACCATGTTGAGTGAAATAATCTAGACACAAAAGGAAAAATATTGGATACAGAGGACCATGATGGAAGTGTAAGACACTCCAAAGTACTGTTCTACTACAGAATCTTTGAACAACTAACAAAAACTGGCAAAGACATCTTCTTCAAAACTCCAGAAAAAAAAATGAAAAGGATGCAGTAACTGGGTGAATTCCAGAGTAAGAAAATGCAGCTTTAAAAATGGTAGGAGGAACTCATGGCCCCCTTGCTGGCCCCTCCCCTAATGCCTTCACATTGTGACGTGGAGCCTGCCTGCATACTCTTTGCGGGTCAATATCGCTGTTCCAGAGGGAGCAGAATAACCCCTAGGTTCATGGGGTACCTTATGTGGATGACAATCTACCAGATGACAGTCTGGAGGACTGAACCAGGAAAGGTTTTACTGGCTGGCTCTGCCAGATATTGCCTTATAGGCAAAATTAGCTTGTGGACAGGTAAAGCAGGGCACAAAACAAATACATTAAAGTGGCTTGGGGCAAACGATTACTGAAATCTCGTTCGCTGTAAACAACAAAATTCTCAAGGCCATAGAAATCAAAGGCCAGGACAAGACTCAGGCTTAGAAAAGAGACCTTGCACTTCACTTTTACCTTGAGCTGATATTCTTGGTAGATCGACTAAACTCCGAAGGAGACCACCAGCCAATGTAGAGCCATATTTAAAGAGACATAAAGATGTCTTAATTTATTTATTTTTTGCTTTGGTTTGTTTGTTTGTGTTAGGTCCTGGCATTCAAGGAAATAATTCCACCAGCTGGATACAAATTTAAGGAGCTAACACATTAAAATATTAAAATGTACAATATTTTTTTCAATAAAAATTACAAGACTATAACAACTACAAAATCCAGCCAAAAACAAAAGCAAAAGCAAAAGCAAAGAAATGATGTCTCATAGAAAGGAACAAAATGAAAATTCAGAAAACATCAAAGAAGATCAGACTTTGGACATACTGGAGAAAGACTTTAAAATAATTATCTTCTGTGGGTTCAAAAACATAAAGAAAAACACAGGTAAAGAGCTAAAGGATATAAAGAAAATGAATGAACAATATTTGAATCTGAATAAAGAGATATAATTTTTAAAAGGGAAAAAAAATTACTGGAGTTGAAAATCACAATAATTTAAATGAAAATATTCCTTAAAGGGCTTCAACAGCAGATTGCAGCTGACAGAAGGAAGAATCAGCGAACTCAAAGACAAGACAACAGAAATTATTCAGGCTAAGAAGCAGAAAGCAAAAAGAATGAAAATTATGAGCAGAATTTAAAAGACCTTTGGGAAACCATTAAACTTACAAATATATGCATTCTGGGAGTCCAGAATAAAAAGAAAGAGAGAAAGGGAAGAAGGAATCAAAGAAATAATTATAGAAAATATCTGAAATTTAATTAAAGACTTGAATATACACATGCAAGAAGTCAAAGGATCCAAACACAGGGTAAACTTAAAATGGACCATGCTGGGTCCATTACTAATCAACGGTCAAATGCCAAGGACAAGGAAGCTCCAAAAAAAAAGCAACATGTTATGAATCAGCTAGCCGCAGCCAGATTAAGTACCAATTTCTCATCAGAAAACATGGAGAAAAGACCATTCAGTTGCCAGACAAACTGTGAAGGATGTTTCCAAGTCTCATTTACACAATTAAGAGAGAGAGGAAGATCATCTCTGGCACAAAAGTAAAGGGCATTCCTCATTGCTTCTCCAGTGCTGTCTTCAGCATGATCTCAGGAGAAAAAAATAAAAAGGCAAAAATTCTCTCCTTGTTTGCCAACTGGAATTTTCATGGGGTTTCCTTGAGAAGTTATAAACCTGGAGAATTGCCTCTCGGTTCTCCCATGGGTTTGGAAACTTCCTATCAGTATGATTTCCCAGGACACGGTTTGAAGAAATGTGACTGGTTAAAGTGTTTGAATAAATTTTATGTCACTAATCAATTATTTTTCCTTTTTTCTTTCTAACTGCTCCAGAATTACTATTTGAAGATGCTTTCATTCTCCTTGATATTCAAGACTAGAACATTTGGGATACTGGTAAGGAATATAGCATATTTTTTACTGGATTGAGGGCAAAGCATGTGTGCTTACTAAATACAAGAACTGAATTCTGGGACACAGCACAGCATCAATCCATGAGGACAAGTGCTGTTCTTGGAATGGAATAACAAAGAGCTTATTTTAGGTACAAATGTGAAACAATGTATAGAGTCATCCAAAATGTTATTTTTATCTCTCACTAATTACTTTTTATATTCCATGTCTTTGAAAATATTAACACAATTACTAGTTAATAAAGGAATTTTTCTCTTGTCATTTTATTTGGAAAGAATAAATGATAGGTCTGTTTGCTCTGATGAATATAGCATTGAGATTGAAACTTGAGGTAAAATGAGTACTAAAACCATCAAGCCCCTTCAGACAAGGCTCATACTAAGCAGTATATTACTCAAAAATAATCGTCAAATATTTTATATTACCTATTTTTACAACTATTCTGACCCCACAAAAGATGCAAAGTTGAAGTGATTTATCAGAAAATTCAAGATCTAGAAGGATCTTCACTCAAATAAATTTGGTATTAAAGAACACGGGCTATTTATTTTTATTAAGTTTTAGATGGTTGGCATGATGCAACACATGATATTTTAAAAATATCATCAGCTGGACTGTAGCAATTCATTCTAGAACCCTAGTTCCCATTTCAAACCTCACTTAACATTGTTTACTTTATTCCATGCCCTGCTATGATTAATCCTTTATTATTTATTTCTTTGAGTGGATCAGTGGGAGATAATATTGAATTAATATGGAAAAGATGAAGTGGGGTGGATAACATAAGACATTTTATTTTACACAATTGTGAAAAAGAGAGTGAAATAAAAATATACAAGGCAGAAGAAAGACAAAGATAGAACCAGAGAGAGCCATGGACAAAGATATGTCTTTGTCCATATATTTGTTTCTTTCATAATTGAGATTTTATTTGTTGTTTTGATGCTCAGCAGAGACAATAACGAACAATTTGTACTCAATTCTAAATGTACCTACCAAAAACCTAAAAAGCCATGTAGTTGTTTTTCTAAATGTTATCCCAGTGACTTTCCACCTTAAAATTTGGAGGCAAGTTTTCTTTAAGAGGATTATCAAATACAAATATTTTCAAATGTTAGTCCCATTAATTTACAATTTAATAAGACACAAAAGGACAAATACTGTATGAATGCATTACTATGAACCAAATATATTGTGTAAAATATTGTTTGATTCACAAAAAAAAACAAAAACAAAAAAACAAACAAAAAACAAAACAACAAAATTTACATGCATCCATTACATTTAATTGAGAAATGTATATATTTATTCATCTGTGTTTACTTTTTAGTTTTTAATTGCTTATGTTTTCAATTATTAAATGTACAAAATAAAGTTAAAAAAAAAATATATATATATATATACTGACCTGCTCTTCCAGAATTTATCCATTTATCCAATAATCCATTCTTCCTTACCAATTTAAAATTCCACCTTCATCATTTATTAAATAATAGAATTTACACTAAATTTTCAAGGTTGATGGCTTAATTTCTTAGCAGTTTATTCTGTTCTTTAGATTTCTTTAGTACTGGATCAATAGCAGAATATTTTCAAACCAGCGCTTTAAGATATGTTCTGATATCTAGTAGACCTAGTCTCCCATGTCTATTCTTTATTTTTTATTAACAAGGCTATTCAGTCACAGGCACACATTCATATACATTTTAGAATTATCTTATCAAGTTCCATGAAAAAAGACTTTGTCATTTTCTTTGTGATTTAATTAATTCATTACAGAATTTATTTCTCTGAAACAAGGTCTCCCCTAGGGTGTGCAGAATCACAGAAATAACTTTTGCAAGATACTTGCCAATTAAAAAATATTTAAAAATCATAAACAATTTTTCATTGCTAGGATCACAACAAGTCTGTAGTAGAACAACTGTAAGTTGTTCTAGTCCATCATCCATTCCTCAATCTTGAGAATTCTGTGACGGTGATGCGCACTCCACCTCTAATTGAGATGGGACTTAGATTCCATGGGACAGATGGATGGGACTTTCTTGTTTGCAGTTGCTGACTCTCTCTGTTCCTTGAGGCGGTCATTGTCAGTCATCATCTCGTCATTAGTTGTCCTGGGTGAGTCCAATGAACAGGAAATTAGGTATTGCAGATACAGGCCATTGTATATCTTGTAATACCTTGCAAAAATGTGCAGAAGAGAGTGTAAACTACAATGTAAAGTATAATCATCATTTAGTGGCAATGCTCCAAGATTTGTTCACCAATTGTGACAAATGTAAGACTAATTTCACACTAATGAAAGACGTTGTTGATGAGGGAAAATGTGGGAGGGATTAGGGAGTGGGGCATATGGAAATCCCCTATGTTTTGGGGGTAATATTTATGTAATCTAGGTTTCTTTTAAATAAATTGAAAAGTGTATAGAAAAATGAAAAAAATAAAAATCATAAACAATTTGATCTAGGAACATATTACAAATTCCATGTGCCATTGTGAGATAATACTATATTTATTGATACAGATTTACACTTCTGGTAAAGAGCTTATTATACATTTGTTTATTGTCCAATCATAGCACATAAAGTGTCTTCCTAGTGCACAGACACCTCTTTTTCTGTTGAAGTCCAGGAATAATCTCATTTTGTTCTCTTTGTATCCTGTGTGGATTGAAATAATGCCTTTGTATTGATATAACACAGGCCAAATCTTATTGGCATAAACCAAGAGAAATTTATTGTGTCACCTTTCTGAAAGTTGGAAGTCTGAAATCAGGGTGTCAGAAGGGTCATGCTCTCTCTGAAACCTGTAAATGAGAGTCCTTCCTTACCTCTTCTTAGCTTCTGGCAGCTACCAACAACCCTTGGCATTCCTTGGTTTATAGGATCAAAACTCCAATCTATGCCTCATTGTTCACATGGACTTCTTCCCTGTGTCTCTCTGAAGCTGTCTAAATCTTTTCTACTTACAAGGACACCAGTCATATTGGATTAGGAACCATTCTAATCAAGTTTGGACTCAATTGCTTATCTTTGCAAAGATTTTATTTCTAAATAGGTCATTCATGGGACTGGAGGTTAGAAGTTGAACTTATAATAGGGGGATACATTTCAACCCATAACATTCCCCTGCAGGTCCTTAATACCATTTATCTGATGCTCTTTACTTACATCATTATTCATGACTTTGTGTCAATCATCTGGTGATTCATAAGTACTGGCTTACAATGACTTCCTGAAGCATTACTTTAATGATGATGACCACAAATGTAATTCTCGTAATCAAACTGTAGGACAGGGAAAACAATTATTCATCTCCTGGTCATGTTAAATTAACCGTTCTTAATTTTATAGCATATGTATAGAACTATGTACCTTCCATCCATGTTGTCCTTTGAATTCTTTAGGCCATAATCACTGCATTTCTGGAATGTGATATCCCTCATTGGATATGGCTTAAGATGAACACAGGAGAGTACAATACCACCATATCCATCAGTGGTCAGAGAGGGCATCAGTTGGAAAGACACTGTGCATTGCCCAACAACCGTCTTGAAAGCCACTGAAGGAGATAGGTGCAGTCATCCTGGGAGAACTGTTTGAAACATGCCACAGAGCCTGTGGAGGGACTGGGGCAAATGCCATGAGTCCCTACCAGTCCCCAAACAACTGAACACTATTATCATACAACAATCAACAAAAACATTTACCCAATATTTAAAGTATAGGAGATAGAAATTCTTACACTGGTGCCATGGGATTCACAGCAAAGAAGAATGCTTGTACCACCACCACCACCCTCAGAGCTATAGATGGCAACACAACTTGTGGAACATGGACAGAGGAGAGTTGATAAAGCCCATAGCCATGGCCCAAGGACAAGAGTAAGCAGAGGGACATTTGTAGGCTAAATCTCTAAAGCTGTCCTCTGTCATGCAAACTCAGAATGTCAGCATCATTCTGGTAAAGCAAGGTAAAACAATCCTATGAAAGAAATAAAGAGGTAGCCTGCAGCCATTTTCTTGACTGGTCACCTTCCTGGAACCAAAGTCCCTGCTGCAGGGCTAGGGATAATGTCATTGGTGAAAAATCCAGAGTACCCTACTAGGGAGAAACAGGGATAGGGTCCACGAAGTTAGTTCCAAGATAGGGTGTCCCACCCAGAAATCATTATAGACCCTGGAGCAGTTTGATATTATTAATGAATTCCAAAAAGAAATAATGGGTTATGTTTATAAACTGGCCTTTTCCTCTGGACATATTAGAGAGTATTGGATTCAGATGTTTTACTTTTATCCGATTAAATAATGATTAAGGCTTTGATTGGGCCACATCAGTAGGATGTTGCATCTCTGGCCCCTTGTTTGGTGGGGACTCACAGAGAAACCTCACCACAGAGAAGGGAATTTGGGGTTTTCGAGTTGGAGACCTGGGAAGTAAGCACACAGACAAGCTTTGTCATGAGGAAGAGAGAAGTCCCCGGGAAAAGAGTTGAACCATTTGCCTGACAGTTCACAGCTGGCCTTGTAGAGAGAACAAAAGAGCTGAGCCCAGAGAGAATTGAGCCTTGGGGAGAGAGATAAGGCCTAGAAAGCCTGACCTTGGAGCTTTAGAGGAAGAGGAAGGCTGAACATTGACAGCCATCTTGCTCCAACATGTGGTAACAGACTTTGGTGAGGGAAGTAACTTATGCTTTATGACCTGGTAACTGTAAGCTTATACCCCAAATAAATACCCTTTATAAAAGCCACCAGATTTCTGGTATTTTGCATCAGCACCACTTTGGCTAACTAATGCAGACCCTATCCAGTCCCAGGTGCTAGAGGAGATCTTGGAAAATTTCACAGAAGTCACTCCATGGTGTAGTGCTGAGGATAGGACCTTGTTTGCCCAGGTCTAAGGGAAGTACTGCTTAAAATATTGGTTCTTCTTACAAAATGGACATCTTCCTGCATGCAAACTGGGGAGATTTTAACCCCTAAATTTTTCTATGTGCTTATCCCCCCTTCTTTCCCAACCATTTAATTAACAAATGTCAAAAAAGTTTCATTTAGATTTACATTCATTCAGTAATATTGATTAAGCAATTACTAAGTGACTGAGAGTGTTTGGACCACTGAGTTTGCAGAATGAATGAATAAACATAATCCCAACCCTAACAGGGATTACAATCTTGAGTACTAAACAGAGAACATAAAAGTCAACAAAATTTTTAAAATATATTTTGAGATAACCGATATTAAGTACATAAACAGGATGAAGAGTATAGAATAACTTAGAGAAAGCTATGAGAAAAAACTTCTCTGAAGAGTGTTGGATTGATCTGAAAATGGGGAAAAATGAGAGGGCTCCACCAAGGTGATGCATCTGAGAAAGAGGATTCCAGCAGAGATTAGAGTGAGAACAAAAGCCCTGAACTAGGTCTTGCAGATTGAAACTTGTCCCCTATAAAGGCATGTTCAGGTCCCAACACCTGGTCTTGTGGGATGAACACATTTATAAACAGGACCTTTGAAGATGTTATTAATCAGGTGTTCCTAAACTGAATGAGGGTGGGCCTTAATCCAATATGGCTGAGAACCTAATAAGCAAAGGAAATTGTACAGTGAGAAAGCCACAAGTGTTGCTAGAAACTGGATGCCAACAAAACTCAGGAGAGGAAGCTAAAGTCACTGCCATGTGCATTGCCATGTCACAGAAAATCAGAGAACCTCAAGATTGCTGGCCATCAATAAAATACCAATTCCAGGAGAAAGCAAGCCTTCTAGCCTCTGAAATAGCCAAAAAATTCCTGTTGTAAACTAACTCATTGTGTTGTATTTATTTATCTAGCTAAGGAACTAATATACTAGGGAAAGCTTAGATTGTTTAAAAGACAGGTTTTTAAAAAAGGAAGAAAAAATAATGTTGGACAAAGCCCTGTGAGAAACAGGATAGAGTACAAAATGTATTGGAGATGTCAGCAGAAACATGATTAGGGAGAACATTGCATCGTAGCCTGATATGAATGCTTATGAGATATCACTGACAACTGGGTATGCAATGGATTGGATTGGATGGTAAGGGTAAGTCCTCAAATGTATTTGAAGAAAATATTTGTTTTTAGCATATAAACTAGTGACCACCCAGTGTTTCTCTTTTCATCCAAACTTTCCTCATGGAAATTTTCACCTCTGCATTCCTCAGGGTATAGATCAAGGGATTGAACGTGGGTTTGACAATTATAAAGCATACAACCATTGCCTTGCCTATGGGGTCAGTGTCCACAGGCCTCATATACGAGAAGACACATGGCACAAAGAACAAGATGACCACTGTGAGGTGAGAGCCACAGCTGGAGAGGGCTTTGTGCTGCCCTTCAGAGCTGAAAGACCTCAGAGAACAGAGGAAGAACATGTAGGAGGCAATAATTATAAAAAAGATGGTCACACACATCACCCCAATGTTGAGGATGACAAGGAGGTCCAGAATGTGGGTGTCCATGCAGGCCAGTTTCAACAATGGAAACAAATCACACATAAAGTGATCAATGACATTGGGACCACAGAAGGGTATTTAGTACATAAAGAGAAGCTATGCATATCATTGTATGCATAGGTCCCCCAACCCAGGCCACTCTCATCAGCAGGCAGCACAGCCAAGGATTCATGATGTTCTGGCATACAGGGGCTTACATATGGCTCCGTAGCAGTCATACGCCTTAACTATGAGAAGGATGATCCCTACACCACCAAGGAAATGTTCTGCAAAGAGCTGGATCATGCAGCCTTCCAGGGAGATAGTAGTGCTCTCAGAGATGGAGTCCACAATCATCTTGGAGACAATGATGGAAGAGTAGGTGACATCCATTAGGGACAAGGAAGTAAGGAAAAAGTACATAGGTGATCTCTGAATCCAAATTGTGGTCATGGTTATCACAATGAATAAGTTTCCTATCACTGTGGCCACATACATGATTAAAAACACAGCAGAGAATATTTTCCACAGCTCTGGATTCTTTGTAATATCCAAAAGAATGAATTCTGTCACATTGCTTTGACTCTCCATTTACTATGTGCTTATGTAAGCACATCACTATGAAATGGAAAACCTGCAATAGCAATATTAGTTTTAACTAGTAATCATTCAAGGTCTTCAGCACTTTTTGTACTGTTTCACCCCCTTTTGACCTACTAATTTTCTCCATTTCTACAGCAAACAGCTGCTCACAATTACAGCCTGGCAGCAGCTTGATTCCACTGGATCCTCCTAACAACCTCTCTTCTCATGAACTCATTTCTTGCTTTTTGTCCTGGCACTTGCTGTTTGAGACACTTTGGAGACCCTGCTTTATCATTTTAGTGCATATGCATACCTAGAAATATGAGGGAGTTTACACTTTCCAGGAAAACACTTGCCCATTAAGATTTAAGAGCCAGTGGAAAAATGCTAGTTAGCTTAACAAAATATTGGGTTAAATTCCATTCCTTCCCATTTTTCACTCTATTCAATTTTGCAAAAGAAAATACCTCTATATAAGCCCTTCTCTCAGCCTCTGTTTTCGGTAAATCCAAGCTGGGGTGCTGACCTTCATTTATCATCAAGTAATATTTAAGATCTTGCAAAATTTCATGTGAATTTTCATTAATTTATTTCAAATATTTTTGAACACCCAGAATATGCTAGTTGAAAGCCTAAAAGATAGATGTGCAATATCACAAGGGCTCTCCAATTATTAAGAACTTTATTCTTTCCATCTACATTTCTTCCTTCTCAGATTGGCTTATTATTATTATTACTATTACTATTATTACATATAGCTAATATTTAATGGGTCCCTGCTGTGTCTCAGGCAGTGGAATCATGCGTGACATATTTTCCTCATTTTATAGATAAAATACTGAAGCTAAGAGGAGTGAAAAATGAATGAATTCAAATCCATCTTTTCAGGGTGCTCATTACATGTGAAGCACTATGCTTCAGGATATAATTTTCATAGCAACCCAGTGAGATAGATTTATGCTTCTTGTGCTCATTTCATTCTACAAGGCAATTGTGCAATTCTAACATATAGTTCTAGCGTGTCCTAACTATATATAAGAACAATCTAATCCTAAAACTAGAAATCACAATCATTGACTTTGTTTTCAAATGGTACTAATCATTTTCCAGATGTGCTGCTGGTTACAGAAACTAAAATCTTGAGGTTTTTTCCTCTGCTCAGGAAGGCCCAGATTCACAACTTAACTGATACCATCTCTGCACATGAACCTGTATCACTGCAAATTGCTTCTTCCATTCTTCTTTATGAAGTAGTGTTACCAGAACAAAGGATTCTAAAGGATAATAAAAATATCAATTAAACAACTCCTTTTTTTTCTACTCACTATATGCCAGCAATGTGGCTGCTCAGTCATGTGCATTATCCATTTTCCACGTCACCCAAGGTGGTTACTATTACAAAATCCATCTTGGAGATGAGGGAACCGACGTTTGGAGATGTTCAGCCTCTCATCTAAGGCGAGTGGGGATAATGAATCCAGGTAGTTTCATTTTGAAGCCCACATCCATAACTATTACATTGTACACTGAAGAAATGAACAACAGCCTCTACGAGCTAAATGCAATAGCTTTTGAAGCCAAGAACAAATTGTATGGTTAAAAAAAAAAAAACAGCTTCAGTAAGTAGAAAAATTCTCTTTACCAAGAATATTTAATTAGAGACTGTCATTCTGTTGAAATATATTAGATGATTTTTTTTTAATGGGGATATAAATTAAATATTTTCTAAGACACATCTAAATACTCAGAGGCTCATCCTTAATATCCTTCTCCATGATAAACAAAGTATACCACTCCTAGAAGACTCTGAAAATCTTCAATGTGGATGAACCCTAGCCTCTCCCATCTTGAGTGTGAGAACTTCAATAGTTCTTCAAGAATCCTCATGAAATAGAAGGAATGTATTCTTGGAAATCAGGATAACTGAATTTATTCAAGATTGTCACACAACCTCCTTAAGATACTTGTTTCATTGCTTGTCACTGTGGACTTTTGTTTTCTCATCTGGAAAATGAGGTAGTTGGGGTTTATCAGTGGAACATCAGAAGCTCAAAGAAGACATCTCAGGGATGCTGCCACTTTCAAATCTAGCTCAGCTCTTATTCACATGGACTGTTTGCAATTCCAAATACTAATTCCTTTGAGTCATCTCATGATGAAATATTTAAAAAAAAAAACATACAGTAGAATAGATAATAATGTTCCTTCTGTCTTAAACTCAATGAATATACCACACTTCCCTTTTGACTACTAGTACACATCTAAACTCAGCCTGACATTCAAAACTCTCACCAATACAATCACCCTCCTCTTTTGTACTTCTCCCTCCCACCACAGACAGACCCATCTCTTACTGCCAAAGCACACACTTCAGCCTTTTTTATACAGTGGCAAAGGCTGTGGATTCAGAGTGAGCAGACTTAGCTTTGTGTCCCAGTCAGGACACTTTTTGGCTATATATCAACTTTCCTAACCTTCAAATCCTGCAAAAATAAAATAATGCAATAATAAAGCCTTAATTTTTAAAAAAAATTATAATGAAACAATATGAGGTAGGAATTATTATTATGCTGCTTTTCAGATGCAGTGGATGAGGGTTAGAGAAATTATGAAACTTGCTTAAAGACTTGGAAGGTTCATATTTCAGGTTGCTAAGCATCATTATTTCTGCATGACCTCTAAGAATTTTACATTCTGCATCACAACATTGTTGTGAAGATCAAAGTTAGTAACAAGCATGAGATTCTATGGACAGCACTATTGAATTATTTTCATGATTATTTTTCATTCCTATAAGCCGCTGACTTCCTGCTGTCTCTGACCATGCCCTTTGTTATCATCCAAATCTTGCACCATTCACCTCATTTCCTCCCAATATTCCCTCTTGCCACCTTAACCTTGAGGGTTTGCTACATGAACCTGCATACTCTTGTACAACGTTGGCAATAATTATCTTCTTAGCTCAATTTTTATTTCATTTGCATGTTGGTCTTATCTCTTTACATGGGTGCTGAAGCATAGCTAATTTAGTCTCATTTCACTAAATTCCTAATGCTGTGCTGTGTACACACTAGTCACTTAGTTAAACCCATGAAATTGAATTCATACAAAGAAAACTGCCTTTGCAGGGAACAATGGGTCCCCCTCCACAATGGTGTAAATTCCTGCCTCCCTAAATGAGATTGCTATTGTGAGAGCTTAGGTGCTCTTCCATTGTCATCTAGACTCACAGATCCAATTTATCATCCTTACCATTTACAATCATAGGCATGCATTAATCAGACCCATCTGCTAAACCAGACCTTGGACCTCCAGTTCAGGGTTGAATCAAATCCTCTCCCTAACAGTGTTTTTCCTTTCTGTAGTGACACCCAGTGAAAGACCATCCTTCACAGTACTGTTCAAATGAAGAAGTGAGAAATTACATTTCCTTCAATTGTCTATTACCTAGACAGTAAATATTTGTAAAGTTCAATAGTATGGCAGAATACCACGCTAGTCTAAGCACCTCTTAAAATATATGTATATATATATATAAAAATAACATTTTTGTAAGCAAATACACATATATGCATATATATTTATATATCATTTTGCAAATGTTTGTATGTATTGTGAGAATTTTGATTTTTACCCATAATAATAAAAAAAAATAGTATGGCAGACAGTTTGGAGAATATGAGAAAATATCATTTACTTAATGATGGAAACAGAATAAGCATAAATGAAACAATATGAAAACAACGTAAGTTCCAGAATTGAAAGATACCAGAGTGACCTAAGCATTTTAAAGAAGATGAAAGGGTTAGGCCTTGATATGATAATTTAGAAATTTGAAAGGAAAGTGAACAATAAGGGCAACCAAATAACAAGGCATGAAAAGTGAAAAGGCAAATGTGGTGTACATAGCCAAAGATATGGACTTTGACATCACATAAACCTGACTTTGCTATGCACATTCCAGGGATAGAATTGACTAGAGGTAATACATTTGCTCTAATTTTCAGTTGTTTTTTTCAGTATTATTATATCACAAATAGAAAGTGCCTAGCATTATGGTTTAAAATGTAATGTATTAATTTATAAACATTAAAGTATACTAAAAATTGTAGTATAGACATTTAGACATTAAAGTGACTGTCATATTGTGGGCATATCATGAAACTTATTCGTATACACTCCTAGGTACAGGTTGCCTTGAGTAGATGTGCCTAGCTAGACCACAGTTCATTTTCGGAAAATGTAGTGAGAACTTTAGTCTTAACTAAATCTCTGTAAAATTCATGATTCTTCCTTCTAAGTACCTACTCTATGCCTGACAAATTCTCTGTGCCTCAGTTTTATTCTCTATAAAATGGGAAATTAATGTGCCCTATATGAAATGGTGGTTATTAGTATTCAATGATTTTTAATCATTTGGATGCTTGGAGCAGCATCCCATTTCTTTTACCAGGATGAGGAGAATGATGCCAATCACCATGTTAAAACAGATCCTCTGTCTTTAGGTTTCCAAAAAATGTGTCTACTTCTATTAACTGACCAGTTGACTAACAGGATATCATGACTCATCAACCCTTATAAGTATGCAAGATTTGAATTGACTTTAAAAGTCAAATCTTCATAAACCATTTTCTAAAATATCCTGCAGTTCTAACCAAAAAGAAGCCATTTGAATAAAACTGAAGGGTTTTTTATTCCTATTTTTATAAATAATAAAAGTAAAGGGAAGCAGATGTGGTTCAAGTGATTGGGTCCCTGTCTACCAATTAGGAAGTCCGTGGTTCAATTCCTGGGGCCTCCTCGTGAAGGCATGCTGGTCTGAGAGGAGAGCCAGCCCACATGGTGTGCTGGCCCATGTGGAGTGCTGGCCCATGCAGCAGTACTGGCTCACACAGAGTGCTGGCCTGGAAAGAAAGCTGGCACAGCAAGATGATGCAACAAAAACTTACACAGAGGATAGACAATAAGAGACAAAGCAGATCAGGATCTGAGGTGACACAAGAGATTGAGTGCCTCTCTCTCACTCTGGAAGGTCACAGGATCGGTTCCCAGTGCCATCTAAAGAGAAGACAAGCACACACAGAAGAACATATAGTGAATGGACACAGAGAGCAGATAATTATGGGGGAGGAGAAATTAATTAATTAATTAATTTTTAAAAAGTAAAGCATGGCCCTTGGAATGGTAGAGTAATTGAAAGTTTAAAGTCAAAGGACCACTCCCAACCACAAGCATTCACTCGAACCTGTCGAGTTAAGTTCATGATCTTCAGATATGCATTTTTATGTAGATTTATTGTATATGTATATTCATTTATGTATCTTACACTATATAAAAATATGTAAGAATATTATCAGAATACATATTTTGTATTAGTACTTGAATATTTTAATTTAACAATTTACGTGGACATTATTTGACTTCAGTATTCAATCATTATCCATTTTAATTGCTATATATTATTCCATTTTATGGTTTTACCATAATTCAATTAACGAGCTCATTTTTGCCTGATATTTATATTATTTCTAATACTCTGCCTTATACATAGGCTGTAATGAATATCACATTACAGACATCTTTACTTACTAGGTTTGAATATTTCTCTTGGAGAAATTACCAGAAACATCAGCACCAAGTCAAAGTATGCATATTTTAACTTTAACATGTTTTGTAACATTACTCTCACAAAATTCTATACCAGATTTTTCCCCCAACAATAGTATTCTAAAGGGTCATTTTCCCCTACAGCCTTACTAGCACTAAATATTATCAATATTGGTTATGTTCACCCAAAAATACTATGAAAAATAACTCATTTTAATTTGATTTCATTCAGTCATTCGTTCATACATTCATATAATTTCTCTAATGCCATAAACAAGATGACATAAGCAAGAAATTATTATTGGTCTCCCTAGAAAACCAAATAAATTACAATTTAATATTTCTAGAGACATACTGTCTATATGCAGATATCCATATCAAACTAAAATAATAATAACAACAAATTGTTAAACACCTGCTATGGCCCAGGCATTTTGCTAGTTTTTTATGCATATTATATTATTTAATATTTAATCATCGTATCTGCATATGATGAAGCACATTGTACAGCTTAGAAAGAGAAAAATAATTAATTTTCTCAAGGCCACACAGCTAATAAGTTACAGAGCTTGGACTTGAATCTAGGAATTTGACTTTACAGTAGGTGTGTTTTTCCTGCATCTGAATTTTTTATGGGGATAATTTCTCCAGTAAAATCCTGGATAATAAGTGGTGTTAGCAATTGTTTAGGGAGTGCCTTGGATTACCATTAATGAATCAGCAGTGGTCCTGTGTCCCTTGGTAAGTCTATTTCCCGAGTCCATGCACCATCAATAGTACATGTCTCTAATTAAGGCCTTTAAACAGGCTATTTCTGTTGATAAGTCTCCATAATTTACTTTCCTTTTCTTGAAAGATTAGACCAGATTAGTGGAGATGGAATTATCTACAATGGCATATTTGAAGAATGGAAATTATTATACCATTTTAGACCGAAATTTAATGTTTTCATGGAATTCTTCAGGAGGGGGTTAATCCATAAACAACCTCTCATGATTTCACCATCCTATATCCAAGCAAATTATCTGCATATCCCCCAATATCCCTACCAGAACCCTTACAAGCAGAGCAGCAGAGCTCCTCAGAAATAAATATTTGTGCTTTTATATACGTATTGATAGAGAAGTACAGAATTCAACTCATTCTTACATTATAAATGAAAAAGAGGTCTAATGTATCATTAATTAAAACAAAGAAAAATACTAATTAAATTCTTTCTCACATGTTTTTAGTAAAAAAATAAAACTTAAAGTACCTTGGGACAAAATGAAATTAGAAGAAAGAGGAAAGAAAGAAAGAAAGAAAGAAAGAAAGAAAGAAAGAAAGAAAGAA
>JAKSZT010054430.1:939554-982107 GCA_026826555.1 Tolypeutes matacus | reverse complement strand
AGAAAGAAGAAAGAAAGAAAGAAAGAAAGAAAGAAAGAAAGAAAGAAAGATAAATAGATAGATAGATGATAGACAGACAGACAGACAGATGATAAGTAGATAGAAAGTTAGACAGATATAGACACAGAAATAAAGAGATGAATGAAAAAAAGTAATCGGAAAATCTCTCTGAAGCGATCCTAGACACACCAGCTATTTCCATGCCTCCCCTTATTTATAGCACATCTCTGAAACAAATAAACACACTCTTATTTGCTCAATTTCATGATCTAGATAGAGACCGAAAGACCCTTATTCTTGATATTTTTTCAAAAGAGGTAAAATTAAATCAAGCTAAAATTTTTTCATAGGTCATACACAATGTGACTACAATTCACATTGTATAAACAGATAAAACAGTTCAATTATTAACATGTTTTAATTATCACATATTTGTGCATTGTTCTGAAGTAATTGTATTTCAACAATTTCAAAATAGCAGCTCAAATTAATAGGAACTTATTTAATATTTAGTAAGCTTCAAAGGTCATATCCAAAGCTCAGCAAAGGGTCATTTCTGTGAGCTCTAAAAACCCAGCCAGTTACCCAATGGAACCAGTGGGTAGAAGGTGGAAAATTTTGCAAATCAATTTTCTAGGATCACATCAGCATAGCTAAATATCTGATTCCAATGAGAATTTACTCACATGAAGCTCTTTTACAGAAGAGCTAGGAATCATGACACATTAGAGTTTCACCTTGGTTATTCCAAGTATAGATTGAGTAAATCAGGTCCTACACAGGGAACAAATTATCCAATCATTTAATAAGAAGTTATTTTGATAGAACTAAAGTATCCAGTGATTTTTAAAAAACAGCTACTCTAATTGCTCAAGGACTTAAATAAGAAACAACCCTTGTAGTTATCAAAAGAATTTAAATGTCATCTAAATAGGCAACGTTGCCAAAAAAGCAAGCCAGGCAAGATATCTATAAAATCATTCAAGGGACTGTGACTGTCATTTGGCTGTATTTTGAGCTTATTTTGAAAATAGTTTGCAATTCACATCTTAAAAAAACATCATTAATAAGATGTTCTCCTTTGGGTAATAAGACTGGGCTAAAAGAGGGCAGAGTGCCATTTTCATAAGTGGTGAAAATGTGCAGGCTTGCACCATTCCAATTGCATCCCTTTGAGTTTGGGTCTCTACTGACTAATGCTCTAATCATAATGCCAGTGAATTTCCACCCACCCCTACAGTGATGGTTGGTTCCCAGGGGCACAGCTTCAATGGAGTCATTCCAAGCTAATAATTCCCAAGCACAAAACCAAATCATGATGTTAACCATTCAATTAATTGTCCCAGAAATAAGCTCTGTCCTTTGATAAGAGAATAACCACACAATGATCCATTCACCCGATCATATGAATAAAGAAAAGGCAATATGATTACCTCTTGGCCACCTAGCAAGTAGCAGGATGGAATTTTTTCAGTTGCCCAGTATAGTGTTCATTTCACCTAAGACTTTTATTAAATTATGTCAATCTGACTGCAGGATAGTTACCATTATTACAGATTAAAAACATGTATCTCAGCCAGAAAAAATAAAACTAAATTCTCTTTTATTCATAATAAATAATATTTTCAAACAATATATTTACAATTTAGAAATATTTGAGATTAACCTTCATTCTTTTTCTACCTTCAATAATAAAACAATATCCTATATTTACAATATACTTCACAGGTTATATTATAATTGGTTCATTGACACATTTGACCTAACATCCTGAGAATACTCTTGAGAGAGAAGTTTCTCAAGTTTACAGAATATAATCCTCATAGGTGATGAGCTGATCTCTACAACTGGATCATCTTTACTACAACTCTGAAATTACACTATATTCTTGCCTAAACATTCAACATGTGTCAGGGCATTCTTTCTCAACCATCTTTTCTTTGTCACACCTTAAGCAGTCTTTTTAGACATTTTTCCTAATCAACCCTCTCAGAATATTTAATACCATGGATATACTATGTACTTATTTACGTTGTATATATACATATATATATTTGGGCCTTATATGTAAAAAAGAAAAAAAATTTCTCATTCACCAACAGCCAATTTTTACCCTTTTGGGAGAGACATCATCCCCATTGCAAATGTATGCATTTAGGAAATCTAACTGTAGAAAAAAGAATAGTAATGTCATCTTTTAAACTTGGACCTAATTAAAGTTCTAGTTGTGTTTCAAACAAATACAAAATTCCAGTTTTTCTATTCTGCATCAACATTTTCATATCGTACTTATCACTGACAAAATCATATTATTTATTTAACTTTTACCTATTTATTATTCCATACCAGACTTTAAGTTCCACACAAACCTTACCTGTAGTTTTCAACATTTTATACCCAGGCCCTAAAATTGTCTGGCACACTGAAGGCATCAAGAAATATTTATTCTATATACAAAATCGGTCAAAATTTCCTAAATTAATTGACCACAGAGCCATTTCTCATTACATTTTCAAGCAATATATGTGAACAAAGTATTGAATAACAATGTGAAAATCCCTAAATAAATAATATTTAGCTCTTCAATGTGCTACTCTCATGCCCAAATAGAATATTGAGTCCCTCTATAGTTGAGTTGCTTATTTTTTCTCCAAATGTCAAACTCATTCATGTGTTGCCTTCTTTGAAATTCAGCCATAAATGATTCATTCTTTAAGCCCATTTTATCCCACTTTTTAAATATACATATATTTATTAAGGGTAATACATCTGTGGGAATGAGAGTATCAGATGGCTTTCCCTGATGCAAGCAGAATAAAGAATGTAAGTACTCTGGGAAGCTGGTGTCAAGGGAAAGCTGAAGGGAAGAAAACCGAAACTCCCAAAATAGGAAGTAAAACCTCAAGAATAATCTTTACACTGTAGCCAAGGAATTGTTCAGTGTTTGGGTATTTCTCGTCATGCTAAGAAACAGTAGGTGAAATGGAAGAATAAATGAGGCAGCATCTAAAAGATTTGAGATTCTTGTGTAACCCCACTGAACCTCGTTTTAAAGAGCTATCTAATTATATGTGCTACTGGATTTAAAGTGTTAAACTATGCAAAGAACCCAACAAAGTTTATGCTTGATAATTGACCTTCAACAATGATTTGCCTTCTCTCCTCAAATAAATAATCCATACTAATTTGACTGGATTGAATGTGCAGATTAAACCAAAGTATTTTCACACATCAGATCCAAATATTAATTATCATATTCATTTTTATGAGAAAATATACATACTTCCTTTTATGTTGTTTTATTTCTAAAGTATCAGGAATAAACAGATGAAAGTTTGTCTCTATGAGAGATTGTTGATAGTGTGTAAAAAAATATCTAATTCCTTAACATTATTCCTAAACTGCAAGGTTCCAACTATTGAGAATGTCAGATGGCTTTACAGTTCCTCCTTCAGTTCCTACATATTCCAAATTTGCTGTTGACAATTTATAATTTGTGTCTCATTAATCACATCACTCCTCCATTCAGGACTTGGTTTCTCCCCTAAAACAGTCATTAGTCTTGATTTCCTTCTTCAAATCCTTCCTTTCATCATAAAGTAGGAATGGCATTTCCTCAAAACCTCTGTACTTATTGCTGATCCTTTCTCATCTCTTATCTAACAGTCTTAAATCAACATGAACCATGAATCATTTAGTCTAGATTTTCTTGAAATTTCTCACCAGCAATTACAAGCTTGGCCATTTGAGTCAATTAACTGTTGATTATATTGTGACCCAGTCCTAGACCTTTAACAGGTTCTGTTTCATATGAACTTGAGCTAGTTATGCATAAGCTAGAAAACATAGTCACACCACAGAGCAGATGTATCTTGCTCCAATATTCCTGTATGGTCAAATAATGGAGGAAATAGCTTAAGATGCTATTGAGAAAGGGAATATTTGTGAGAAATAATGCAAATTGCAGCAATATAGTCAGAGAAGGTTTGATTCATAAATTATGTAGTAATTTAGAATGATCCTATATTTTTCATGTATATAGAGGAAAATTATTGTTGAAAGATGTTGCTACATATAAGAAAAGACTGCAACAAATTTGGCATCATCTTTCTTGAAGGATAAAGTGCATTATTAAGAATGAATATAAATTTCTAATCTATACACATAAACATACTACAGTCAACTGTGGTTTATTTGAAAGAGAATAGGATTGAGATTAAGAAGACCTGGATCTGCATTCTGTATCTTAAACTCTTTCTATATTATCAAAGCAAGTAAATTACTAAACCTCTCAACTTTAATTTTCTTCTTTGTAAAGGAGGACAGTAATTTTGTAACTATAAATTTAGTACATTGATTAAATCAGCTAACTGAAGTGATTATGCCTGCATTTAATGCAAATATATATATTACACTTATGGAATGATGGCTTTGGAAATTTACCATTTTTGTTGAGATTAAGTAAAGGGACCTTTACCCTTATTGCTTCAAATGTTTTTTCTTTTTTTTTTTTTTTTTTTTTTTTTAATCTTGGTAAAAAGAGAAAAAAAAACTTCCTTTATATTCAAGAAAAACTGTGAACCATGAAGATATTTAAGTAAATATGACCAAATTAAAGGTAAAATAAAATTGTCTGACTTAGTTTTTGTGTCAAGAAAATAATTTACAAATAATCTTTGAATTTTTACTTTCTTTATTTTGTTGGTGCCTCTCTTTTTTTCTTTTGGATGATTCATGGTAACAAACAACTACAACAATATTGGTGGTTCTTTCACTCCTCAACTGCTCACTGCCCCCCATATATCCATCCCAGGGTTTCTTCTTTTTTGCTTCACCAAAGGCAAAGACAAAATAGTTCTGAGGAAGTTCTGAGGCTAAGGTTCTGTGGAAGTGTCATTTCACTCAAGTAACAAATGTGTGAAAAATTTAGTAAAACAGCAGTAAGCCCCTGGAGCAAAACACACTTCAGAATCATCAAACTGAAGATTTACAGTTCTTTCCATTGCATATCCTAGAAGATGAATATCATACATGAACATTGAATCCTTGGTTAAGTACATGAAAAGCAATTAAATGCAGCTACTGAAGTTTATAGTCATTATTAAATGCTCATAAATCTTAGTCTCTCATCTTTTATTGGTCAATTACCTACAAAATTTGATAATCCTCTTTCACATTTACCAATATGGTTTTATGTTTCATCACTTTCTTAGCTTTATAACCAGTCTAAGTTACTCTTGTCTTCAACAAATTCCTCATGGAATTTTTCACCTCTGTGTTTCTGACTGTGTAAAGGATAGTGTTTAACATGGGGGTGAGGATTGCAATAAAACATAGTCACCAACTTGTCTACTGTGTAGGAGACCATGGGACACATGTAGGTAAATAGGCAGGGCACAAGAAAGAGTACAACTACTGTAAAGAGAGAGCCACATGTGGAGAGAGCTGTGTGCCATATGTCAGATCCACTGGATGTCAGGGAGTGCAGAATGACAACATAGGAGATAAGTAATATGGACAAAACGAGCAAGCACATAGCCCCATTGTTAGCAGCCACTACTTCCCAAGCATGTAAGTGTCACTGCAGGCAAGGTTCAGCAGTGGGAAGAGGTCACACATGAAGTGGTCAGTGACATTGGGACCACAAAAAGGCAAGTTGCTCATAAAGAGAATCTGCACCATGGTGTGGAGGATCCCTCAACCCAGGCCACAGCACCAGGAGGGGGCAGAACCCCTTTCACATCATGGTCATATAGTGCAGAGGCTTGCAGATTGCCACATAGCAGTCATAAGCCATGACAATGAGGAGGAGGATCTCTGATCCTCCCAAGAAGTGCTCCACGAAGAGCTGATTCAGGTGGACACCCTAAGAGATGCTTCTCCTTTGGTGAAGCAAGTCACTGACCATTTTGGGGATGGTGACAGACATGTAGGAGGCATATGTAGCCACTGGACAATTTGATGTAATTATGAATTCCAAAAATACAATTGGATCATGCTTGTTAACTGATCTGTTAATCTGGGCATGATTAAGTTATGATTAGGGCATTGACTGGGCCACGTCAGTAAGCTGTTGAGCCCCACCCCTTGGTGGGTGGGGGAAGAAATTATAAAAGGCGTCACTAAGAACAGAGTTTCAGCAGTTTTTGAGAAGAAGTTTTGATGTTGGAGTTTTGATGTTGGAGAGAAGGCCCCAGGAGAAGAGAAGTGAGCTATTCACCTGATAGTCTATAGCTGACCTTGTGGAGGAAACAGAGGAGTTAAACCAGGAGAGAAACACAGCCCTGGGAAGAGAGGAACCCGAGAAGCCTGAACCATGGCAAACGTTGGCAGCTGTCTTGCTCGAACACATGGCAATGGGCTTTGGTGAGAGAAGAAAATTATGCTTTATGGCCTGGTAACTGTGGACTTCTACCCCAAATAAATACCCTTTATAAAGACCAACCCATTTCTGGTATTTCACATTAGCACCCCTTTGGCTGACTAATACAGAATTTGGTACCAGGAGTGGAATAGTGCATTTGCAATTACCAAAATGTTGGAATGGTTTTATAAATGAGTAAGGGGTATTTTTTGGAGGAATTGTGAAATGCTTGATGGAAAAGGCCTAGAATACTTTGAAGAGACTGTTGATAGTAATATGGATGCTAAAGAGACTTTCTATGATGCCTTAGAAGTAAATAATGAAACTATTGTTGGAAACTGGTGAAAATGTGATCCATGTTTTAAAATTGCAGAGAACTTAGCAAGATTAACTCCTGATGTTATATGGAAGACAGGATTTGAAAATGGCAGACCAGAGCATTTAGCTAAAGGACTTTCCAAGGTAAACTTGGAGAATGTGGCTTGGCTTCTCCTTGCAGCTTGTAGCAAAATACTAGATGAGTGAAATACACTAAGTACTGAACTTTTGGGCACAAAGAAAACAGAAACTGATTCCAGAACTTCCAAGTTTCTGGACATCAAATTCCTAGATGAAAATGCCCTATTTGAAGACTTTACTAAACTTGGAACTTGTAACTCAGAATTGAAGATGCAGTTATCTCGGAAAGACTTGTGGAAAGTCTTACTGTCTGATGGCTTGGACCCCTGCTTTCTGCATGCTAAACTAACAAAGTTTTTGAGAGAGCTGTATGAACAAAACCACTGTAAACTTGGACTAAAAAGGACAAGGAAAGGAGACATTAAAGAAGAAACGGCTTTAAAGAGAAAACCATGGAAGATGAGACCAGGAAATAAGACATCACCTTGGGCCAAGAGAGGAGCTAAGCCTGAAGAGAAATGCAGCCCCAGAAAGAGAGGAAACCAAGAAGCCTGAACCCTGGCGAACATTGGCAGCTGTCGTGCTTCAACACGTGGCAATGGACTTTGGTGAGAGAAGAAACTTACGCTTTATGACCTAGTAACTGTGGACTTCTACCCCGAATAAATACCCTTTATAAATACCAACCAATTTCTGATATTTTGCATTAGTACCCCTTTGGCTGACTAATACAACATCTATGAAAGACATGTAGGTGAGAAAGAAGTACATAGGTGCAGAGGGTGTGGGACTGAGAGAGATGGTGAGGACAATGAGCAGAATGGCCAGCACAGTAAATAGAAAAATGAACAAAAAGACAATGAAGAATGTCTTCTGCAAGTGTGGATTTTGTGTGAGTCCCAAGAGAATAAATTCATTCACTTTGTTGGGAGGCATGAGATGAGCCATTCAGGGAGTAACATCTTCCTGAGGCCTGAATCACTTACAAGAAAAAAAGAAAGATACTTAACTGTAGAAGGGTTCTTGTCTGAATTCCAAAGTATAGAAATAAGGCAGTCACCATAATTGTGGAGTGCATCTTTGGGCCCCTTCACACAAGTAATCACTTCAATTATTCATTCCCACATCCTACATGATGCTGTCTCCTTATCTTAAGACACCTTGCATTTATCAGCTATAAAACATCTTTTATAGGGAACCATTTATCTAAAATCTACTGAGAAAATATGGGGCTTTATGTGTGAGTAGACCTGGAAGCTCTCTTTGTTCCAACTCTGAATTTGCTAAATCATATCTTCTAAGTCTTCTTCTGCACCTGTGAGCCTACTAATTGGGACTGTAAAATACATTTTGTAATCTCCAAATGCTGCAAACCATAAAGGCTTATTTCATCTTCCAAGAGAATTGACATTTGAACCAACAGCTCTAACAGTGCAAAGAAAGACATTGTTCACTGGGCAAGAAATGTCATAAACTGCAGATTAAGGAAGTTTCTAAGTAGTTGGAAGCACACTTCAGCTCCCTACCACAGCACATGCTATTAACGTCTGTTTCTTCACTGTGCAGAGTTAAATGCTAGTAGTGTCTGTGATGCCTGGCACTTATTAAATGATGAATAAATGCTTGGAGAATTGCCACACTTATTACATGTCCATATGAAAATATACATGTTTCTTAGTTCATAAACCTAGGAACTCAAGTGGTCCTGTCAACCTGCTCTGTTTATCACTACCCACTATATGAGAAACATTAAAAATAAAAAACTTTTGAAAGGAGGCTACATCCAAGTTTAACATTTTGTAGCATATTCTATAGGGTAAATATAGAAATATTAATTCCCTTTAGGAAAGAATGTGTTACCAGGTTATTTGACTTCCAAGTTAATTATAATGCTGGTTAATTAATAGGGTTTATTTTACAAAATTATGTTTCACATACAATTTGGTATATTTCCATTCAGTGAACTCACAGTTTCAATAGAAAGTGGTCAAAAATTTAATAAAAACAAACCTCTTGATAAGGTCTACATTCTATGAAGGTCTTTTAAATAAAGGGCACTCTTTCTTCCTTTCTTTTAAAGTTTTAAAAGTATAAGTTTAACCTGGAGAACAGAAGGAAGTTTTTAAAGTAAGATAGATAGATAGATAATAGATATATAAAATACTATCTATTTATATATACATACAAACACACATTTATAAAATATACCTGTTGCTTACTGAACTCTCACTATGCATATAAATTTATGTCTATATGCAAAAAGACAAAAAGCCCTTGTTAAATGTCTTTAGTACTCCCTCTCCATTCCCAGTCTTTTATTACCAAACAGCAATTATTCAAACATGCATAAGATGAATGATCTTCCTACGTGATTTATGTTTCTGCTATAGGCATTTTCATCCTTTTTTTCCCCATTCTTTCATAACATCCATCATCCATCATTGGTTATAAGGTAATACATTATTTCTCAAATGGGAGAATCATCTCAATTTTGGGACATAGATTCCCCAAAGGAAAAAAATGAGAAAATAAAAAAAATAATAAAATCTATTCTACAAAACATATTTATTTCTCTTCCAAAAAGAAAGAGATAAAAACATTTTGTTTTTAATTAGCTAAGATGAAAATCTTATGCACATGTGAAAAGTGCTGCTGCTTCTCTGTAATTCTCTTATACTAGGTTGACTCTCCCAAACATCTGAAAAAGGATATGGTGTTCAAAAAGTAGAAATAAGATATTATTTGAAAATTTGATTTAGAAATATCTATGAAGAAATAGAAATAACTCTATTTTCTTTGAATCAATAATATTCAGTCTAGGAATAGACAGTAAAGGAAAATATTTTTAAAAAAGAAAATCATTATTGACAAATATTTTCAACAAAGTTATTAGTTATGAAAATTTAGAAAATGCATGGTCTGTCCAATGTTAGAAAAATGGTTAAGTAAAAATAGAGTGCATTGCTTCCAAAAATGTGTAGATTTTCAAAGAAAAGATTTAAAATATTGTGTAATATTGTAGGAAAATTCTTATGTTGTAATATTAAGTAGGAAAATCTGGATACAAATTTGAGTACATAATATGATTGTAAGTTAAATACATATCAATAGGGAAAAAAATGATAAAGATCCCAAGATGCTACTTGTAAACTGGTGAGATTAGAGTGATTCTCTTTTCCTTGATGCTTGCATGCTAAAGGTTTTTAAACTTCAAATTGTTGGGGCCACAGTGAGTTAGGGTAAAATTATATTATTTTTAAGGTCCATTTAAATCTAGAATTTATCTATAATCATATGCTTTCTGGAAATAAAATTCCCCTATGAACTTTTTGACACAGTTCCATGCCAAGGCCCCAGGCAGCTGTTAGTTAATACAGAAAGAAGCAAAATTGTAAGATTTAAAATGCTAACTTGCTCAGCTCCAATAAGTCTCTTTATTGATTTATAATGGCACCTGTGGATAATACCTTTCTCTTGAGTCTTAAACATGCTACCACATATCATGTTTTCTTAGCTGTAACTAATGAGACCTCAGGAGTATTTCATCATTATTAGTAGAACTTTCAAACCATCCAATTATTCCATGTTACTTAACTGAACATCAGAAGAGAACTTTCACATTCCATATTTAACTTTCAAATCCACCCTTAAGTCTACCTGAAGACAAATCAGCATAACAAGAGAACAAAATGAGTGAAATTAATTAAATTACAAACTAATTAAATGACATTATGATTTTGAATATTTGATAACAATTAAGCCTAGTATGGAGTTTCTGGATATTTGGTATCATAAAAAGTAGACATATACGTAGGTAACTATCTGATTTTTAAAATTTTCACCAAACATTATGTTTCTTTATCAAGCCATCCTTTATGCTGATTGTAATTTTACATATTGTATTAAGGTATGCATGCAGGACTAACACGATAATGATGAAAATAATTTCACTTATTTAATTATATGCATAGGGTAAAATGTATTTCTTTCAGCAATTCAAATTTAATCTCACAATACACCTATGGAATGGGAAAGATAACTCCTGAAATTTTCTCCAGAGAGTGTGATCACGAGGCAACGTGTCATGATAGAAAAACAGCTCAAGAAAACTGACTGAGGCCATGTATCAAAATTCAGTTTGTTGAGACCATTTGACTTTTATAGTGCTGGCTATTATAATCTTTGTGATAGCAAGTGCTAAAGAAAGTTTGAATGGGATTTGAAACTATCCAAAGAAATTTAAGGAACATAAATGCTCATCTGTGAAAAAGTCTTCAACTTGTCTTTCATCTCTCAAATGAGAGTCAGATCATAGAATTAGCATGTACTTACAAGGTTAATCTGCCTGTCCTCATAAAAGATCAAAGCAACATTGAAATAAAAAGTATACCCTTTACATTACAAAATACTGTCAAAGAAAAAGTTTTCTATTGCATTATAATACATAAAATCTCTTTAAAATCAATATAAAGATTTTTTTTTATTGTGGGTAAATATCAAAATTTTCACAATACATACCAACATTTGCAAAATGATATATAAATGTGTATGCATATATGTGCATTTGTTTACAAAAATGTTATTTATGTATATATATAAATATATTTTAAGAGGTGCTTAGGTACCCAAAATATTACACGGAACCCACTGAGATTCCCATGTTGCCCACCTCCCACACCTCCCACCACATCCCACACAAACATCTCCCACAACTTGGAGGTGGAGTGGACATCACCATCCCAGTCCCCTCAGGATTGGGGAAAGAACTATAGACTAGAATGGACTTGATGGTATTCTGTTGTTCACATATGGTGATTCTAGCAATGGAAGAAATTGTAACAATGAGGTGGAGCCAGTGGCCACTAGACACTTTGGGGGCAGGGAGGGGATGAGCAGTTGAAATACAGGGGCTTCTTTGGGATTTGGAGGTTGTTCTGAGTACCTTTGTGGCAATATAAAGATTTTTATATCTGTTTGTATTTTTGTTTTCAGTTCTTCTGGGTATATACCCAGTAGTGGAATTGCTGGATCATACGGAAGATCTATTGCAAGTTTTCTGAGGAACCGCCAAACTGTCCTCCACAGTGGCTGGACCATCCGAGTGGGTTCCATATAATATTTTAGGTAATCTAAGCACCTCTTAAAATATATGTATATATATATATAAAAAATAACATTTTTGTAAGCAAATACACATATATGCATATATATTTATATATCATTTTACAAATGTTTGTATGTATTGTGAGAATTTTGATTTTTACCCATAATAAAAAAAAAATTTAAAAAAATAAAAAAAAAAAAAGATTTTTAACATGCCAATGAAATTAGGTAAAGTATATGGAAAGCAATTTCTAAATATACAAATGGCAAAATACTTCACTATTTAGAAAATGAAAACAAATTGTTGATTTAAAATAAGATATAATTTTTTTCCATAATTTTGGCAAAGATTACAAATATTGATAAATTCTAAGTTCATTAAATTTGTGTGTAAGCACAACAAAAATTAAAATTAAAATATCTAGGAAGAAATCTATTAAAAATATGAAAAAAACATTTTATGAACTTTTCAAAACTTAAGAGCATTAAATGAATGGAGAGACATGTTATATTCATGGGTAGGAAGATGAAACACAATTAAGATGCCAATTCTTAATAAATATATACATAGCATCAGTGCAATTACAATAAAAATCTGAACACTTTTTTTTATTTTAATGTGACAAACTGAATCTAAAATGCATATGGAGAAGCAAAGGCTCAAGATCACTAAATCTCTTTAACAGAAGAATAATGTTGGGGGTATTTGTCTTGTCAGATATGAAAAACTTATTATAAATATTGCTATAAAAATGAACATGGGATAAAACAGTTGATTAGGTGACCAAAAGAGATAAAGCAGAATGAGAATCAGACATAAATGAAAACTCCATATATGACATAGGGAAAGAATGGATTATTCAATAAGTAATTATTAAACAACTAGTTGTTCACATTGGGAAAAATGAAATAAGATGTTAACTTGACAGTATACATAAAAATCAACAATCAATGGATTAAAATTGAAAATGAAAACATGAAATAAATTGAAATCTTCAGAAGATAATATATTTTCCTGGACCTAGATTAACAAAAGATTTCTTATTTAAGACAAACAATAGGTTAACTATATACATAAAGACTGAGAAATCTGATGATATTAAAAAGGTCTTAATCATTAAATAAAATTATAAAATGTAAATAGAAAAACATCAATCTGGGAAAAGATTTTTACAATTCATATAAACAAAAAGGAATTATTACAAGGATACCTAAAAATATCCAACAATTAAAAATAATAGATAAAAATCAACCCAGCAGAAAAATTGACAAGACATGAAAACACATTTCATAGTAGTGGGAAAATAATCAATGTCCATTAAACATTAAAACACAGTCAACTTCAATAGCAATAAAGAATGCAAAATAAAACCACAATGAAATCACATTTTTATACCCATCAGATTAGCAAAAATATGAAAAATTTGAAAACAAGTCTTGGTAAGGATATAGAGTATCAGAACAGTTACATACTGCTTTTAGTTTTGTAACTGATAATACAACTTTAGGGAAAAATTGTAATCATCTGTAAAAGTGAACATGTAAGCACCCTACTTAAAACAAAATAATTTTTTCAGGGTGTCCAAAGTAATTGTGTTTGCAATATCAAAGACTAAAATTATCCCATTGACCACTGATGTAGAACAGATACATAAGCCTGCAATATATTCATAATGAAATAATATACAACAGGGGAAATGATTGGGCTAGAGAGACATGGACACATGATCAAATCATAAAAAGTTAACACTGAGTGATAAAAATAAGATGCCGAAAACCAAGCCTTACAAAATATAATTTTAATAAAGGAAATGAATAAGAAAATTTAAATAATATGCTTTAATGACACAAGCATATTCAAATTATTTTTAATTTTTGATTCACAAAAAAGTTCAGGATTGGAATTACTTCTGAGGACAGGCAGAGGAATGGCATCTGAGGATGCACATAGGAAGTTTTAGAGATATTGATAATATTCTAGGTAAGAGGCTACAGAAATGTATGAATAAATTGTGTATATTATTCAATATGCATGAAAAGTAATAATATGTAAAAATAAGAAAAGCTCTAAAACTTCTTTCTTTAGTTATAAAAGTAAACTTTTGCTAAGTAGACATGATATTACATTAAAAAACAACTCTTTCAACTTCATTGTTTGGGATGTTCCAGGATACTGAGAAAAAGATTTTGGTGTTTTTTTAAATAAAATTGAAAAACAAAATCATTACTATTTCTAAATGTAAAAACTATTTAAGTTTAATGCAAATTTAAAGGAACACACTGCTTATGCAAAGTAACACATTTCTGTATTCACATTTTCAGTATCATGGAGACACATGTGAAAGTTCTCCCTATTCTTTTAAGGATGCCCAAAATGCCTATAATAGCGTGTGTGGGACAACATAAAAATATGCTTACAACATGGGTTATTATGACACTCAAATACAAAGTATATTATTATCTCTCCCCTGATAAAGACCTAGAAACTGTTTTCATCATCAAACATATCCCATCTAACATAGTTATCGTTTTCCAACCAGATATTTTGAAATGTATATGCATAGACACTGAGCTGAGGAACAGAAATAATCTTACATAAAAAATGCATAATTCCCTTAAAGAAAGCTGCTCTGTTGATAGAACAAAGTTACAAAATAAAACAAACAAAAACACTTCACCTCAGAAATTTGTCTTTTTAGGCAAATTGCTTTCTCAATTGGGATGGTATTAAATTTTGAAGAGTGAATTGTTTTAATATTTTCAAAAGATGTAAGATAGATAGATATAGGAGTTATCTACAGTTACCCTCAGAGAAAGAAGACCTGCTTTTCAGGATGAATGACAGGACTCAAGGGGTGAGTTCTTGAAAAAAAACTAGTGAAGGATACTCATTGAAAATTTATGTGATATAGGAAGTAGTAACTGGGGAAATTAAGTTAGCAAAGTACAGAAATCAACATGGATATATTTAAGTCTATTTGGTTTGGTTTTGGCAGGACAGCCTGAACAATGTTTTTTGTTGTTGTTGTTGTTCATTTTGCCAAATAACAAGACATTTTATGCATTACAAATAAGCACATGGAATCATAATCTTGGTTCATGGGATTTTATATATTACATGATATGTTGGTAAATATTAATAATTATTTTGGATATAGTTGAATAAGGGAATTTTAAAGTGTATACCATGTAAAGTGTGTTAGGGTACAAAGGAACAACTTCCTTTTATGTTGTGGAAGCTGGATATGGGCTTTTATCTCAAAATCTCTTAAAATTATCACAATTTTAATCATCTTAGTATATACACATAAAGAAACTAGTGAACAGGGAAGTATCTTGCCCACTGTCAGAGAGGTTTATTAAAGTGCAATTGTATTATACTACAGAGGGTATTTTGAGGAATTTTAATTTATTTTATTTTAAAAGCCATGTTGTTAAGAAACTGTGTTACATTATTTTTTCTAGAGAAGTTTTAAGTAAGTGGTTTAAGTTGAAAGCTTAGTAAAACTACCTTTCAATTTTTATAATATAAACCTTTTGATAATTGAATCTATAGAGGATAGTTTACATTCAAATTTTTTACAAGCAATTAATTTACCTGAACAATAGAAGATTTATTCTGTTGAAATGTAACATTGATGATTAATAAGAGTAGGGGCACTAAATCCTGCAGAAAGTAAGGAGTGAAAAATGATTGAAAAATTTGGGTATAGCCTACTTTATACCCTTACATTCTTGAACAGGAGTGCATTTATTGGTCTGTAGCATCAACATTGGTGGAATTCATGAATCAACTCTAAGAAATATGTGAATGAGATATATAGGATATGTGTCATGGCTAGCTTCTAAAGAAATCTCAAAATTCTTCTAAGCATGTATTCCCTCACAGCCAAATCTTTGTGAATGATATCCGCATGCCTACTTTTGAGGTTTAGTAATTCCATGATTTTCCTCAACAGGAAGTGTTGGTTTTTTTAAATCATTTTTCTCTGTTGTTTAAATATTTCTTTAACTTTCATATCTAGGGACTGTGGTATCTTCTATTTTCCTTTTGGAATCTTTTTTCTTTTCCAGGATTTGCTCTAGTTTATTTGCTGTGGCTCCCAAAGAAGCCTCCTGGGTAGGCCCAGGAAGCCTCAGGTAGTTGGGCTTTCAACCCTTCCTCACTAAAGGAAACTTTATTGAAGAAGTTTTTTTAAATAATTATAACTTTGCTTGTTTACCTTAACATTCTTATTACATATAGGTATTCATTTGTTTAATAATATTTTTCTTTTTCCAAATTTGAGCCTTCTTTTCTTTCTTTTTTTTTTTTTTTTTTTAGCTCTACTTTTGATGTCTGGGACCAAGGTTTTCTATAATTCTGCTTGCTTTTAGTCAACATACCTCTCATTGCAGGTAAAGATTACTATGCATATACAATGAAATAGATAATCCCCCAAACATATAATTTTATCCTATGTCCTAAAAGGCATTCTTGATTTATAGGAATAAATCATTTTATCCTGGATCATGAATATAATTTTTACCAAACTGACAAAGATCCAGATGATTTGTTCTGATTCAATAGTCATAGTGAAGCATGCAAGAAAAATAATAATAACAACAGGTAGTATTCTAGGCACTTTGTGTATAATAAGACAATTCTGAGAAGATTAGTATTCCTATTTTAAAAATGATAAAACTGAGTTGCAGAGAGTTCTATTAATTTACCCAAGATCACATAGTTAGTGGTGAAACAGGGATTCCAACACAGGGAATGTGACTCCAGAGTCCACAGTATTCCTCACTGGCCAGTGTGCTCTCTCCAGGGGTGTCTTGGGTCTTAAATAAGTACACAAGAAATGAGGGCCTTGTAATCATTATTTAGTCAATGTGATTATCAAATCTTACTTGCCACTGACTAGCAGTGGTATGCCTGGAAATTATTGTCTGGTTATAAATATAGGAAAAAATGAAAAATAAAATAACAGAATAAGTTGGAGCTGCACTGATAGTATAGATATTTGGAATAGAAAAAAATTGAGATTGCCTAATTCAATCTCTTTATTTTTCAGTGAAAACACAGACCTGTAAATATATTTAGAAAATGGCAGAAACCCATGACTTCTTATATTGAGCTTGAACATTTCCCTGCTGGCTTTTGGAACATAGTCTTTGAAGATCTGTTTTGAGCACTCTCAGTGCTTAAGAAGCATTGCATATAAAACTGTCCCATTTTCCTCTCTCTCTCTTCATTGCCTATTATCCTCCCCCTCACCACCTAGAACATCCCAAGAGTTTTGAAAAAAATACTAGCTATTAATGTACTATGTGATGATAGTTAAGACTCATTTAAGTTCAGTTCAGATTATTTACTGAAAGTCTTGAAATCTGCTACATAATTTTGTAGTTATTTGGTACATTCCAAAGTCTGGCTTCTAGAAATTTAGTAAATTTATGAAAATTGAATGATCTTTAAAACATGAAGGACTGAACCTCTGATAATGGAATATCATTGCATTGAATGAGATGTCCAGAAAAGGCATTAATTTTGGTGGTACATGGACATATTGCAAAGATACTCACCATGGATGCTACAAACTCAAAGGACTGACTCTATGCTAATTTGTTTGTTCAGAGTTTATCTCCAAAACAGTGAGTGAATTTTTTGACAGCAGGAAACTTTTCACTCCTCATCGTTGCTGGCTACTGTGCCAAGAGCTGGCATTATTAAATGTATGGATGTCTTTGGGGCTTTTGATACTTTTCTACATGGAAGGTCCATTAAGACTTTGAGATGGAACCTCTTACTTGTAGGTCCAAGCAAGTCATCTGAGTGTAAATAGAATTGTCACTGGAAACTGTATAGGGCTTTTTTGGAAGATGAGCTCAGTAAATATTTATGAAATGTTTACTATGTGTAAGCCACTGTAGAACATACAGTGGAGATTTGCTTAATGGTATAATGAATGTATTTGTAGTCATATTCAAAATTTCATTAAGATTCTGTTCTTCCAAGCTCTCATCTCTGAAACAGGTCTGAGAGAAGGGTAAATGGGGCACAGTAACATTGTAACTGAATTTGTCCTTCTGGGCCTTAAACAGAATCTTGAAGGGCAAAAAGCATTATTTGTCTTGTTTTTACTCATCTACATCATAACTATGGTTGACAATCTGTTCACTGCGGTGACTTTTATTGCCAGCTCCTCACTGGGCCCACCCATGTACTTTTTCCTTGCTTATCTTTCACTCATGGATGCCACTTATTCCACTGCAATTTCCCCCAAAATGATTTCAGACTTACTGTGTGGCCCAGCTTGTATGGGTTAGCTTTTTACAGGACATTTATTTGGTGGTGCAGTCGTCTTCCTGCTGGTTACAATGGGCTATGCTTGCTATGTGGCCATCTGTAAACCACTGCATTACTATGACCATCATGAATAGAAAAATCTGTATCTTGCTGCTGCTGGTGGCCTGAGTTGGAGGTTTCATGCATTCTGTGGTTCAACTTCTTTTTGTGTACAGCCTCCCCTTCTGTGGCTCCAATGTCATCAACCACTTCATCTGTGATATGTACCCATTATTGGAACTTACCTTTACTGACACATACTTTATAGGCTCACAGTGTTTGCCAATGGTGGTTCAATCCTCATGGTCATCTTCATTCTTCCACTCATCTCCTATGGGGTCATCCTAAACTCCCTAAAATCTAAGTCAGGAAGGGAGGCACAAAGCCTTATCTACCTGCAGCTCCCACATCAAGGTGATTGTGCTTTATTTTATCTCCTGTATTTTCATGTATGTTAGACCTGTTTCCAACTTCCCTATCAATAAGTCTGTGAGTGTGTTTTTTACTATTATCACTCTGATGTTGAATCCTTTAATATACACCTTGAGAAATTCTGAGATGAAAAATTTTATGGGAAAACTCTGGTGTAAAAAATTAACTGTAGGTAGAATATGAATGTGTCACCTACACTGAGCATATTTGATGCTAATTCTAAACAGACAAATAGGCAGAAAATTCTCACAACGGGTGATTTAGTCAATTCAATGGATTCTCTGAGGTTGCTTCTCTTGATTGATTAAAAGGCATCACAGAAGTAGAATAAAGTACTCTTTGAGGTGAGACTCAATCTAATAGAGAAATTCTGGTGGCTGTATAAAAGACATAGGTATTTGTCCTTTTAAGTAAAAATATAACTAAGCTCACAATATTACTTTATTTTTCTCAGTATTTATTGAAATGTAGCTTAGAAGAAAGTACTTAGTGGCCATAAAACATATGACAATGTTTGGCTGATCAGTGGATCTAGAAATAGTTCCAAATGTCTATACTTTCCATATCTCCACTAAGACTTCCCACCATCTCAGTCTTTCAGATAAGTATGAGGTTTAGAAGTATCCAGAGTGACTGCCTAGAATATAAAGATATTAAATAAAGCATCAATATTTTTTCTGTAAAAATAGCTGAACATTTTCAGCTGCTGGGAATATGTGTTTACAGGAAAACAAAGAAGATATGTTTGCATGAAAATATAAAAACTGGCCTAATTAGTGTAAATTAACCTGGCCAAGTTCATTATCTCGTGACACAAGCAAATTTAAAAACACTGAGTTCAGTTACTAAATTTGCCCCTTCTCAGTCAATTTTGATGAAGCAACCAAAAATTACTTTACTTGCAAATTTAGGATAATATTCATGGCCCTGATCATTAAGATTTTACCCAACAAGAAAAATGTTGGAATTTGACTTTCTGGAAATGCCAATGCTAGTGCTTTCTTGCAGGTAAGAGTAGAACTCTTTTGCCATTTAGTCATTGAAACAGCATATACCTATGATTGCTTCTTCTCTAATTAAAAGCATGATACTCTATCTCCCCAACATCATCCCAGGAAATTGACACCTTCCACAAATTCCTACAAGCAGTGAAAGGTATACATGCCAGAGAAAATATAACAAGAAAACATCTAGAGTACTAGATAAAAATTAAGACAAAACCCAACCTGTGCAGAAATTTGAGTTGACAGAAATCTCTTGGGTAATTCTATAGATTAGTTTATTAGAATATTTGGAACAAATTCAAATGGAGTAAACTCTCCAAGACAGTTTTATCCCCTACAACAATCCCTAGAGATAAAAGACTTAGGTCTTGCCAAGAAAGTTAGCAGAGAACAAAGTGTTATTTTAAAAAAACACACCTGTAATGTGAAAAGAAAATCTTAAAATAAAGTGATTATTTGTAATCATCATATAAGGAAATCTTTAGGTAATGAAAATAATATTTCATCCAAATGAAGTGAGAACCAACCCGAGGTTCCCTTATCCAACCACATCACAATATGACAACCTTATACTACCTGTTATAGGCATAGAGACAGATAGCAAAGGGACTGGGAATAATACTGAAATTGTCATGCTGTTTCAGTTTCCTAGGTCATGAAAGCAATACCATGAAATGAGCTTAGTTGAAACAATGTGAATTTATTTGTTTATGGTTAGAGTCTGGGAAAAAAAAGTCCTAATAAAGACATCATCAATGTGATGTTTTCTTCCTGAAGACCAGCTACTGCAGATCCCTGGTTCCTCAGCCACATGGCAAGGTACGAAGCAGCATTTGCTCATCTCTCCCTTCTCTTCTAGGTTTTGTTGCTTTCCACTTATTACTTCCATGGCTTTATCTCTTTCTCTTTCTCCTTATGTCTCTCTCTCTCTCTCTCTCTCTCTCTCTCTCTCTCTCTCTCTCTCTCAGCTCTATCTCTATCTCTATCTCTATCTATCTCTATCTCTATATTCAATCCATTTATAAAGGACTCCAGTAAGAGGATTAATACCCATTCTGAATGAGGTGTTTCACACCTTAACTGGACCTCATAAACAAGTCCTACTTACAATGGGTTTTCATCCACAGGAATGGATTAAATTTAATAACATGTGCTGATTCCTGAAAAGACGGGTAATAGTAGCTCAGTAGTTGTGAGGTGAGGTGCATGTTGCCCATCAAAGCCTTCATTTGGATGAGCTGGGGCCATAAAGATCTTCTATTTTAGAACACACTTGACAACTGTTTTCATGAGTAGCCAGAAACTGATGATTTATATTTTGATTTGAGAATGTATCTTAATTTAATCAATTTATTCTCAGTTGGATAAAAACTCAACTTGGCTAGAACTTCAAACTGGTCCCTCAACTTTGTACATTTCCTCACTAAATACATATATGAGGTTGAATATACCTCAGTGCCCACGTAACTTGGAAATTCAAATCACTTGTCTTCTTTGTGGTCATATATCAAACAGTCCAACTCTTATTTCAGGCTTTCAATTACTTCCATACTCTTTTGCCTGATTCACTTGTATATGTTTCTAGTGCTGAGACACTGTTTTTATTAATAGATAAGCTGGATAGATGATAGATAGGTAGATAGATAGAAAAAAAGAAAGAAAGAAAGAAAGAAAGAAAGAAAGAAAGAAAGAAAGAAAGAAAGAAAGAAAGAAAGAAAGAAAGAGAGAAAGAAAGAAAGAAAGAAAGAAAGAAAGAAAGATAGACAGACAGACATAGATAGATCACAAAATTAAAGAAAGTATATATAGATGTCATTACCACCATTCCTGCAACTGGCTACAAGGCCAAAGTTGGTGTTTCTGAATTATTTTCTGTACTATTTTTCCAAGTTCTTTCCCCCTTAATTTCAGTCCAGTGTCCATTAAGTAACTGTTTCTACAATAAAGGAATTGCTACTTTTCCAACAGGGACCTTCTCTACATCAAATATCTAATGACTTTTACTGTTATTTCATAACATGGATTACCATAAGCCCATTTGACCATATTAATCATCACATATATTGTGTTTAATATGGGGTCTTCTGGGTCTTTAGGGCAATAGATAAAAGATACACACAGATGTCCATCTGAACTAGCTTAAGATCTTTATCATGTGAAGGGCCCCACTCAGAGATGGCAGTTTTTACCTTATCTAATAAATGCATTAAATCCAGCAGACCTAAATGTAATATGCATTAATCATAAAATTTAAGGAGTATATCTAAACAGTATGCTTTTCGTATTGGTAAGTGGTAAAATATGTCAAAAATTTTCCTTGATTTGAAGAACTATGGCAAAAAGTCCCTGACTTCAAAATCTTCAGGAATTTTAATGAAGAGTTAATTAATTTTCATGAAATTTCTTTCAAATAATGCATTTGATATTTCATTTTCATGCGATTCATATTTCACCAACATGATGTTATCAGTGTGTGGACCCAACCATCATCATTTGGGATAGCTGATATGGTCAAGGTTTCTGTGGAATAATTATGACTGAGCTCTAGAAAACAAATATAAACATAAAGCATATGTCTCCATCTTGCTTTCAGGTGAAGGCAAAGAATTCCTGATGCATTCTGCTTATCTAAATAAGGCATAAGTATTTATTCGATCAGATAATGCCTTTAACAGCCACAAAGCTGAAATTATATACTCCAATAAGAATACATTGAAAATTTCATCTCATGTATATATTGGTTCAAAATGTACAAAAATGCATAGAAATTTTCACTCACAAACATCTATTGCTAAACTAGAAAAATAAATGTAAATATTATATTTATCTCCTGGAAAACCAAGATTGGCTTGTTTTGCACCAAATCTTCCAATAATAACAAGAAGACTAGAAAAAAAGGAAATGTAAAATGCCTGTACTTAAAAGCATTAGAGAAATAACAAGTAGTCAAAGAACTCTGGGGCTGATATTTTGTAGAGAAGGGAAGCCAGAGAGCTAAGTCCTGCATTTGTGGTCTCTTTTCTTTAAAGCTATGTGCTAATTCGACATACCACAAATGAATGCCTGAAAATCTAAAAGGAACTTTTTATGAACACTTTACTCTGGGGAACAACAAATATAATTCATTTTGTATCAATGAGGAGAAGCCTTTTTAAAAACACAGGTTTTGTTTTATGGCCATGTGAGGCTTTACTTGAACGTAAGGTAAATAGAAAATAAGTAGCACTCAAGGGATTTCAAACACAACTTGAATAATCTAATTCCTTGGTTGAATTAAATTATCTGGGATATTTATTTCCTCAAGGCTAGTTTCCAGTGAGAAACAAAATTAAAATCATAAAGAGGATAAAATCATCAAAAATATTGAATTAAGTCTACAAATTTTAAAATGTAAAATCTGGCAAGTAAATAAAACTAACAAAGCTTAGGAGAAGAAAAATTTTGATTAAAAAGCAAGAGCAATAGAATCACATGCATAGATTCTACAAATAATGAAAAAAAAAGTATATAAAACAAATGTATTGTGTTCCAATAATTAAAACAGAAATGGCTAACAACTTTACTGAAAGAAATTTGAAAATGAAAATATATAAGGGCTGAAATTAAAAATTAATTTTTGAATTTTATAGCACGTGGACACAGTTGAAGAGAAATTTAATAATTTGGAAGAAAGTTTAAAAGAAAATACACAGACCTAAGCAGAGAATAATAAAAGGATGAACAATATAGAATGTAGCATAAAATGACTTAAAGGGCACAGTTTAAAGCTCTAATATGTAGTTAGTTTACTTACAATTCCATAAAGATAAGATAAAGATAGGCAAAATATTTGAAGAGGTAATGGAAGAAATATTTTTTCAAATGTTGAATGAAATCAAGCCGTAATTTCATGCAGTGTTTTAAATCTCGTGAAGCATAAGATTTAAAAAGCATAAATATTTTAAAAGGATAAATTAAAAATATATTGCATAATAAACTACAAAAAAGTACAAATATCAGATTTCAAGGACAAGATGCATGAAAAGAAATAACAATAAATCTAGATTTGCAATGAAAACAAAAGATAAAAGAATGATATATTCACAGTGTAAAATGAATATGAATTCCAGTTTTTTTATATATCATGGAAACACCTTTCGGATTTGAAGGCAAAATATAAAGGCTATTTTTTCTGACCAAAAAAATAAAAAAGAGAGAGAAAATTTGTGGCCAACAGATTTATACTTTAGGGATCTCTAAAGGTTGATCTTCAGGAAGAAGAAAAATTCATTCATTTGGACACAAGGAAATACAGGAAAGAATCAAGGATAATGGGAAGAGTAAATATGTGCATAAACCTAATTGAATATTATTTATATACAATAATAATAAATAAAAAATGAATAGGAGATGCTAGATTTAAATGTATATACATCATAAATTTTATTTTAATATAAATTAGTTTATTAATCCTATTTTAAAAGAAACTCATTGGTATGAGCTTTACAAGTGAAACATCTTAAATAACAGTATAAAAAGTGAGAATAAAATAATTGGAAAATACAAAGCATAAATTTTAACCAAAAGAAGGAGATTATCACTCTACAATAATATAATATACAAAAGTAAACATTAAGGCAAGAAGGATTTCCAGAGATAAAATGTTCACAATGGTAAATAAATGAATAAATAAATAAATATGACAGAAATATAACCACTGTGAATTGAATACATCTAATATCATAGCCTCAAAATATTTTTAAAATCATTGACCTAATATGAGAAACAAATCAACATAATAATGGGAGGTTTTAGCACAACTCTCAGTAACTACAAGAACATTCACCTAAAATATTCATAATGTTATAGAAAATTGAAAGAACATCATTAGCAAACTTCACTTATTGAAATAAGAGGCCAATGCACCCAAGAACTACATTCTTTTCAAGTGCACATGAAACATTTGCCAAAACTGATCATATTCTAGGCCTTAAAGCAATTCTAACAAATATCAAGGAATTACAATCATAAAGCATGTCTCAGAAGAACAGGAATATTACCTAGAAAATTTTTTAAAAAATGAAAATTCCGAAATGTTTGAAAATTTAAAATACATTTTTAAATAAATCATAGATAAAATAATAGAAATCAGAAAATATTTTGAGCTTAATGATAATGAAAGTATCAAAGCTTGTGAAATCAGCCAAAACCTTGAGAAAGTCAGGCAAATCCTTACTTGGATGTATTAGGAGATAATAAAGTTTGAAAAATCAATGTACTAAATATCCATTCAAGGAGTTTTTAAAATGACAGAAATATTAAATCAAAGTAAGCAGTGTGAGGGAGGTAGTAAATTTAAGAACAAGCCTGGTTTATTAATTAATCTGCATGATATGTATTATGGTAAATTTCATGTTTCAGCTTGCCTGGGTTTTGATGTCCAGTTGTTTGATCAACAAGCACTGGCCTGATTGTAACCAGAAGGATATTTTGTGTATTTAAATCATAAGTCACTTGATTGAATCTATGCTGATTACATCTCCAATCAGTAAAAAAGATTGCATCTAGTAATAAGAGAAGACTCATCCAATCAGTTGAAGGACTTAAAGGGATAAGTTTAAGGATAACTGATGATTTCAGCAGTCAAAAAGAGTTTCTATCTCTAATGCAATCATGCAGCTTCTGTTGAGGCATACATCAAGAACTTCATCAACATCCCAACTTGAAGGCTGCTCTGCCGAATTCAGATTTCTCAAGCCTTATGGTCATCTGAACCAAATTCTATAATAAATATATCCTGTTGGTTCTGTTTCCCTGGAGAACTCTGGCTAATAATGTATGCCAGCAACAGCCAAAAGTAGACAATTTCTAAACAACTTTTTCACTCAAAGTTGGCAGTCAATGATTGAAGGGAAGAAAAATCTTCCCAATGGGCAGTATTTTGAGCAGTATATTAGGTTTTCCACTTCACATGCAATTAACATGAGTTATGGATCACCACTGACTCATGGAGCATTTTAAACAAGCTTGATAAGCCATTAAATGGATTGAACAGGAAAAAATGGATAAAATATGGCAAAGAAGTCTGAAGGAGTGGTATGTGTATGACTCTCTCCAAATGAACACCAAATGCACCAAATGCAATCAGAGATTGTTTTCCATGTAAGTGAAAAGAAAATTCACAGCATAGCAGTCTCGCAAAAATCTCATCAGAAAGATCTGTCTTGTGGCTATCGGTCATCTTTATTCACCAACCACATCTGTGGACCTATTTATCAAATGGCCATAATTGCAGAGATAAACACTATACATGGGCTCAATGAACACCATAATCTACCTCTCACCAAGCCTGATCTGCCTACTGTCATTTCTGAATGTCCAAAATGCTTGAACTCCTAATATGGCATCATTATCTTGGAAAACTACCCAATTACCTAGTGGTAGCTTACTTCATTGAAACCCCTCAGTTTGTAGTTGACAGCACCTTGTTTCCTTATATGCTGTGTATGTACTTGTCTCCTCTACCTGCAATTATTGTCCATTGCCCATCATATCATGCTTATGATCATCTCTGATCAGGGGACACACTTTATGGAAAATAAAATAAACCAAATGGTTCATCCCTCATAGAATTAATTGGTATAACCATAGTCCACATCACTTAGAAGCAATTGGCTAGATTTAATGTAATGGTACATATTGCTAGCCAAGTAGGGCTGATTAGTATAGCCAAACTACAAAGGCTTAACCAATCAGTAAAGTTTCTGGGAATAACCATTAAACACATCCGGTCATGACTATTAGAGATATTCCACAAATAGTACTAAATAAATTACTATCATCTATATTTTAGTTATTTAGAGATTGCACTGACACTAAGAGATTTATAATGGGGATTTACCTATGCAGTGCCAATGGAAGTCCATGATTCTAATGCTCAGATGATTTCTGAAGTGTTTGTTATAGGAACAAATGCAGAATGGAGATTCTGGCAAAAGACTAATACTGCCACCCAGTGATAAATACTGGGATTGGGCATTCAATATTCACTGATACAGTGACCAAATGCAGACCATTTGAAACATAATTACTGGCATGTCATTGAACTTTCATAGGGAAACAACTCAGTGGTATCACAAGTGCCCTTTATGCCACGGATGATATCAGAGGGTCTGTATTATTCAGCCAAAGGGGTGCTGATGCAAAATACCAGAAATCTCTTGGCTTTTATAAAGGATATTTATTTGGAGTAGAAGCTTACAGTTACCAGGCTATAAAGCATAATTTACTTCCCTCACCAAAATCTATTGCTATGTGTTGGAGCAAAATGACTGCCAGCATCTATGAGGGTTCAGGTTTCCTGGATCTGCTTCCCAAGGCCTGCTTCTATCTGGGCTCAGCTCCTCTGTGTTCTCCACAAGCCCAGCTGTAGATTACCAGACAAACAGCTCATCTCTTTTCCTGAGGCCTTCCCTCCTTCCTCATGACCAAGCTCCTCTTTTTGCTTATTTCCTGGGGCTCCAGCTCAAAAACTCAGCATTAAGACTACAACACTGTCCCTTGCCATCTTTTATCTGTGAGTCCCCACCCACCAAGGGGTAGGGACTCAATGCTCTACTGACATAACCCTAATCATAATTTAATCACACCCAGGTAGAGACCAGTTTACAAACATAATCCAATATATATTTTTGGAATTCATAAACAGTGCCAAACTATTACAGGGTCATATACAAAATGATGAAACAGCATAACAATGCTCCTTAATAAAATGGAAATAGTATTACAGCTTATCCATGAGAAGTGACTCAGGAGAAGTATAGCATATTCATAAGCATAACATTCAGAAAAAATATAACTTCTGGCAGAGTTTTCTGAAACTGTTGCTAAGTGATATGAATCAATTATTCATTTCTTGATAAAGAAAAACAAGATAGCTGATTTCTCAATATAATATACCAAATTGAAGGATATGATTCAATATGGAAATCTGCTGAACTTCACCCTCTGGATGGTAAAATCTTAGTCAAAGCAGGAAATGTTAAATCCGCTCAAAAACCAGATGTATGAGCAGCATAATTAGCAGGGCAGGGAACAGTTGGTTCTCAACCTCAGAGCAATGTTTATATATTTATAGATTCATGCATTGTGGCTCACAGTCTCATTATTTGGTTAGGCAAAGAAGTCTTACTGAATAGACAGGCAATAAATAAAGCAAAAAAGAATGTTGTTATAAAAGGTTGAATGGGTTTTCTAAGGGTAAATTAAAGTGGGTTATATGGATCCCACCAAATAACCCAGGTATTTGCTCAATAAATGAATAGAATTCCTTTGGCCTACTATATGGATATGGTTACTAGGATATATAAGATGAATGAAATACAATTATGGGCAGAATACCATGTTCCACTAAGTCAACCAAAGCTATTAATGTAAAAGACCATGCTGAATAGCAATAGCAGAAAGCTACTTGAAATAACTTTAAGTAGGAGTCTCCAAGGCCAAAGACCAACAAGGAGTATGTATTTAGATTCAAAAGAAACATTAGACAAACCTTGGTGGCTTTAAATGGATTTATCATGAAATAGACTTTAATTCCACTTTGGCCTCATTCCTTCACTTATCTAAACCACACACTAAAAAAGGCATTGTCATGCAACTGGAATAATATATTGTATACTAATGTGCCCATCTATATTATTTGTTTATTCCTTAAGGGCACTGTGTGGTAAAGAGTGTTCTATGGGAAATACAGTTTATGCACAATAAAAAGAAATCTCAAAGTGTTGAGAAGTTAAAAATCAGACAAAAGTTGACATGGAAGCTAGAGATGGAGAGAGGAATACCAAAAAATGAACAGTTCTCGAAAAGAAGTCTTGAAATCTGCATTGAAACTCCCCTCAAATACATAACTGATTATTGAATTCCATATGGGCAAGGTGAGCCTACAAGCAGATCAGGAAAAAATGCTGAGAAGCTGAAAGAAGTGAGCAGATATTTCAGCAGCTTCTTAGTGCAGATGTACAGAAAAAGTCTGAAGGTCAAATTCTGCCAGGTTGGAGTAACTTATTAAAGTCATTTATTAAATGCTTCAGGATTTCCATTGAAACACAAGAAAGTCACATGCCTCAAGATGAAGGTCTACATCTAAGAATTAAGGACTGTGTTATAAAGACTTACATCAAATCTAAAATATACTCACCCTAACAGATCCTAAAGTTCAAACCTCTTAGGGATATAGTATATCTACCAATAATTTAACTGCCTGCCTGAAGAAAACTCAATATACTCAGAAAAAGACAACATAATACAGAGTCTCTAAAATGTATGCTTCCAAATATCCAGTGTAATGGCTCTTAAAAAGTCATTACACATATAAATAAAGGAGAAAAATATGACTTGTAATCAAGGGAAAGAAAAAGTCAATAGAATCAAACTGAGAGATGACACAGATATTAGAATTAAAAGATGAGTTCTTAAAAATAACTATGAAAATTATGTTTAAAAATCTAAAGGCAAAAGATAAAGATAATGAATGAAAAGATTAAGATTATTGGAAACTCCAAGAAGAACCAAATGTAAATTCTATAACTAAAAAACCACATTTGGAAATCAAAATTTCATTGGATAGAAATAGCAGCAGAGTGAACATTATAAAAGAAATGATCAGTGAACTTGAGTACCAGTTAATAGAAATTCTTCTGAAAAAAAGTAGAGGGAAACTATTTTAAAGAACAAACCCTCAATGACTTGTGAAATAGTATCAATTATTCTAAAATGCATTTGTGGAGTCCCAGAAGGAGACGAAAGAGATACAGGGGTAGAAAATATATTTGAAGCTAGATTGGCCCACAATTTTTCCATACTTCATCAAAATTGTAAGTTTGTAGTTCCAAAAACCTCAACAAACACCAAGGAGCGTATATACAAATAAATCACACTTAGACAATTTGATAGCATTCAAAGATAAAGAGAGAGCTTTAAAATTAGGCCAGGGGTGATAAAAAACACATTACATGCAAAGAAACATTGATACAGGAATGGAATGGCATCTTTATTATGCTGAAAGAAAAAAAATAATTATCAACCAAGAAACATCAAAAGTCATTCTTTCTCAATGAACACAAAATAAAGACTTTCATAGAAAATTATGGCTGAAAGAAGTCTTAGCCAACAGAGCTAAAAGAAATGCAAAAAGAAATTCCTCAGGTTGAAGGAAAGTAATATCATTCTGAAATCAGGATTTAAATGAAAAATGAAGAAAATGGAAAGGTAATTAGAAGCTGCTTTTCTTTCCTAAATATTTTTTTTTAATTACTATTTAAAGCAAAATTAATAGCATTATATTCAGGGGTTATAGCATTTTTAGCAGTAAAATATATGTAAAAAAAATTTATAAAGTGTAATGAGGAATAATTGGAATTATAGTTTCAATATATTTTAAATTTATATTTATCAATTATTTAATATTAATTTTAAAATATTTTTATTTTAAGGATGTATTATGCAGTGTGAAGGTTATTTTAATGTGTTAACCTGACTAGTTTATTGTGTCCAGTTATCTGGTCCAGAAGCACTGTCCTGATAGTTACTGTGAGGGCATTTTGCACTTGGATTTGCATCTGTAATCCATTGATTGTTATCTATTACTGATTGTATCTACCACCAACAAAGTAAATTGCCCTCACCAATGTGGAGAGAGTATCTTCTTCAACTCAATTGGAGTCCTTACAGGCCAGGATTGAGGATTTTAGAATCAGGAAAAAAAGAACTTCTGCCTCAACTTCAGTCTCCCAGCATCCTTGGGACTTTCAGACTCAACTTCAACATCATATTTGATGGAGTTTCCAGGTTTTAGGCTACCCTGTGGAGTTTGTACTGGCAGGTCTTCAGAATCACCCTAACTGGAGTTTCCAGTTTTTTGTTTGCCTTATACAATTTGGACTTGCCAGCCCCTGGAATAAAAGTGAGCCATTAAAATAATATCACAAAAGAGTATAAAACAAATACTAATAAAAGTGACATAATGAGATATTTTTAAAAACTGCGTTGGGTGAAAAGATGTCAGGAAAGTAGCTATAAAGATACAAAACACAGTAGGAAAAATAGAAAACATAACAAAATGATAAAACAAAAGGCAGTGATATCAATAATGACATGAAATGTAAAGGAACTAAACATTCCACTTAAAAGGCAGATATTGTAAACATGTTTTAAACATAGTACTTTACCTGATGTTTACAAGAGGCATGTTTTCATTATTAAATTAGGAAGGTTGAAAGTAAAAGAATAGAAAATATATACCACGTAAACACTAAGAAAAGTAAAGATGAAATAAATGTATTAATAATGAATGAGTAGGCTTCAACTTGAATAAGGTTATTAAATAATGTTAAATCTTCCTTTTTCTAAGAAGATATAATACGCATTTAATAACTGAGTTTCAATAAACATGAAATAAAATTGAGGGTACAATAAGCAAAAATAGTCAAATTCACCATAATGGTTGATAATTTTTGTGGCCCTCTCTATAACTGATAAAATAAATAGATGAAATAATTATAGAATATATTTGAAGGAAACTCTCACCCAAGATGACCTAATTAATATTTAAAGAATGCTACATCCATCGAAGACAGAATATACATTCTTTCCAATTGCATATTGAACAGTCATAATAGACCATATGATAGGCTATGATACAAGACCTAATTAATTTCAAATAATAGATTATGTCATCTCACTACAATAGATTAAATTACAAATCAATAACAATGAGGTACCATGGTAGGCAAGTTTAAAGATGACTTTGAGTGATGCCCAACTCCTGGTATTCATGCCTTTGTGTGATCCCCTGTCCTGGAGAGTGGGTTGGACCTAGTTGCTTGTTGCTAATAAATAGAATATGGATAAAAGGTTGGGATGTCAAATCTGTGATTAAGTTATAAAAGACTATGATTTCTGTCACATTACCTTTCACTCTCTGGCTGTCCTTCTATGTTTTCTGTGATGAAACAAATTAGGAAAGCCCACTTGGCAAAGAACCAAAGGAGGCTTTCAGCCCAACATCCGTGAGGACAGGAGTCTCTTGGTCTAACAACCCAAAGAAAAATGAATCCTGCCATTGACCATGTCAGTTAGCTTTGAAGTGCAACCTTACTCAGTCATTTCTTCAAATAAGAATGGAGCAGAAAACATATTTGAAGAAATATCATAGTCTGAGCTTATACCTTAATTACAGTTCCTTAAGAAGGGGACCCCACTAAGCTATGCCCAGTTTGTGGTCCTAGAGAATCTACAGAAAATAAATTGTACTGCTTCAAGCCACTAAGTTTTGGGGTAATTTGTTATGCAGAAGTGGACATTATATATCTACGAAATCTTCCAAACATTTGAAAACTTAGCAATAAATATTTAAGGAGTCATTGACCACAGATGAAATCATAAGATAAATAAGCAAATATTTAGAACTAAGCACTAACAAAAATATATCAAAATATGTGGCTATAACCAAAGCAGTGTTACAGGTAAATTTATAGCTTAAATACTTATATTAAAAATAAATGTTTAAAACAACTATTTAAGATATTATATTAAAATCAGAATAAGAAGAGAAATTTAATGAAAGTAAGAAGAATAAAGTTTATAATAAAGTCAAGATCAAAGATGAATAAAGTAGAAAATATGAAATAAAGTAAAAAAGCCAAGTTATGTATTTGTATTTTAAAAGTTATTTATTTGGTAATAAAATTAACAAACCTCTAAAAATATGATCCAGAGTAAAATCCAAATGACTAATACCAGGAATATAAAAGTAGATGAATATCACTACATTTCCCTCAGACATTAACAGTATGCTATTTTTGAGATGTAGAAAATTGCATTGTCCCAAAATAGATGCAACAATATCTTCTATCAGATATTCTGTTGTGTAATATGACTTTGCTACTCCCCCATCAAGTGTTGTATCTATTTCTTCACTTCCTCAAAGATGGCCAGACTCTGTGACTAATTTTACCAATAGAGGATTGTGAATGTGTCGTTGTGACAGTTCTGAACATAGCCCTTATTTTGCCTGATAGTTTCTATTTTCTAACACTAGAAGCCCTACACATTATGTAAGAAGTCTATCCTGCTGAAGAAATCTTGTGAAGACATTTTGCATCTACGTGGAAAGAGAGAGGGACCCAGAGGATCCCTACCAGGTATCACTTCTGAGACTCCATGAATGGGAATTAGACTGTCTTGGACCCTGCAGACAAGCCCAGTAAAATCAGTTGAAAACACAAATTGACTGCAGTCCAAGCCACATGAAGCAGAAGAAACACCTAGCCAAGTCCTGTCTGAACTTCTGTCTCACAAAATCATGAGACAAAATAATGTGGTTGTTGAAAATTCACAAAAAATTTGGAGTCATGTATCATTGTGATGGTTTGGCTCATGTCCCAACCTGGCCAGGTAATGGTGTACAGTTGTTTGGCAAAGCAAAACAAAAGTCTGATTATTACTGTGAAGACATTTAGTGGACTTAAATCATTATTTAGTTGATTGCATCTATGGCTGATTACATCTACAATCAACTGAGGATATTGCCTTTAGCAATGAGAGATGTCTCATCTAATCAGTTGAAGGCCTTAAAGGAAAAGTGATGATTTCAGCTAGTTGGAAGAGAAAATTCTCATCTCTATTTTGGTCAACCATTTTTCCTGGAGAATTCATTTAAATCTTTAATCAGAATTCCCAGCTTACAGCCTGCCCTACAGAGTATGGAGAGGTACAGGCCCACCATCATGTGAGGCAATTTTATAAATTCTCATAATATTTACAGATCTCTTCTGGTGGTTTTGAGAGAACCTTGACTAATACAATCATGTAGCAAAAGAGAAACTGAACAATAATTGGAAATTCAAAATGAGGTGCATCCATAAGAAAAATCTAAAGCAAGTGGCATTGACTTTGGTACCAGGAGGTAGATGGAAGCTTGAAGGTCTTCACTTAGTTCCCCAAGTTGCTAAGATATGTACCATACTGTGGGTTGTTTTAAACGATGGAAATTTATTGGCTTACAACTTTGAAGCTAGAAGTCCAAAAGTAAGGCATCTGAAAGTTGATGCTTCCTCCCTGAAGATTGCTCTGTTCCTGGCTGCCAACAATGTTTGGGTACCTTAGCTTTCTTGTCACATGACAATGCCTTTCCTTTCTCTTCTGGGTTATACTGACTTCCAGTTCCTACTCGACCACAGGATATTCTTTTTATAAAGCCTATAGTGATAGGATTAAGGCCCAACCTCATAAAGTTGAGTCACACCATAACTAAAAACAACATCAAAAGATTCTATTGACAAAGGTTCACAACCATGGGAATTAATTAAAATTAAGAATGCTTTATTTATTCTGGGGTACATAATTCAATCTAACATAGCCTGTGCTTTGGACCCCAAGAAAGATGTGTTCTTCCCATTTGCAAAATACCTTCAGTCCATCACAACAGCCCAAAAGCCTTAACCCATTTCAACAATAATGTTAAGAACAAAGTCTCATAAAAACCAATTATGAATGTGGTCTATGCTGGGCAAATACAATGGTAGGGTAAAACAAAGAATACACATTTTGTGGCAGTTTGAAATTATTTATGTATTCCAAAAATAGAGATTATGTTTGTAAAATGTCTTTTTCTCTTGGCATGAAACCCTTTGATTTTATTAGATTCAGCTGAGATGTCTTTGGTTATATTATGTTAGGATTAGGGCTTTGATTTGACCATGTCAGTAGGGTATAAATCAGGTTAATCCCAGTCTCCTTGGTGGGTTATATAAATGGACACTCACTCAAGAAGACACGCAGGATAAGGCACAAAGGAAAGAAGAGAAAGCTTCATAGACAAGGCAGAGTAAAGAACTTTGATCCTGGGGCCCTTGAGAGAAATGAATCACACCTGATAGTTTCAGATGATCTTGTGAAGAGAATAGAGCAGCTGAGCCTTGAAGGAAATGAGCCCTATGCCAGCCTGCAGCTGAGATTGAAAGAAACTTGCAACATGGAGCCTTAAGAGGAAGAAGGAAGGCTGAACTCTCACAAAGATCAGCAACCATCTTTGGTGAGAAAGTACCTCTTATGATACCTTGAGTTAGTGTCTTTAGGGCCTTGTAACTGTAAGCTTCTACTCCAAATAAATACCCTTTTAAAAGCCAACAGATTTATGGTACTTTGTATGATCACCTCTATGGCTGACTAATAGAGAATTTGGTACCAGAAGTGGGGTCATGCTTTTGCAATTAGCTGAAATGCTGGGACAGTTTTATAAATGGGTAAGGGGTATTTTTTTTTTTTTTTGGAAGAATTGTGAGATACTTAATGTGAGATACAAAGAAATCTAATGGCCTAGATTTCTTTGAAAAGACTGTTGGTAGGAATATGGAGCTTCATGTTATTTTGGATAAGGCCTTAGAAGGAAATGAAACTATTTTTGGACACTGGAGGAAAGGTGATCCATGTTTTAAAGTTGCAGATAACTTAGCAAGATTGACTCCTGATATAATGTAGAGAGTAGAATTTCCAAATTATGAACTTCAACATTTAGAAAAGGAGATTTCCAAACTAAATGTGGCAAATGTAACCTTGCTTCCCCTTGCAGATTATAGCAAAATGTTAGAGGAAAGAGATACGATGATAATTTAATTATTGGGTGCAAAGAAACCAGAAAGTGATTCTGGAAATTCTCAGCCTCTGCAAATCAAGCCCCCAGATGATTGTGCCCCATTTGAGGAATTAACTAAATTTGGAACTTGTAAGCCAGGATTGAAAATTCAGTCATCAAGGAAAGACTTCTTGAAAGTCTTACTGCCTGATGGCTTGGACCTATGCTTCCTGCATGCTAAACCCAGAAGCTTTTTGTGAGAGCTCTATGAACAAAATCACTGCAGCCTGCATGAAAAGGGATCTGGAGGGGAGATATGGATGGCAAAAGAGCTATAAGAGGAAAACCATGTAACCTGAGATCTATAATTAAGACATCTTCTTGGACAAAAAGAGGGACCCCAGTCATGTGCACAGAAAGGGTGAGTTTTCCCAGGCATTTGAAGAGTGTGGATGTTCCAGCCTGCTGTTCAGGGAATGTTTTGCCACCCCAGGCTACAGAGAGGGTAGAGCACATTCCCCAAGGGTTGCGGAGACTGAGGTTGACACTCTAGTGCTCTGAGAGGGATTGACCTGTTTCCCATAAGTTGGGGAGCATGAAGTTGACACTCGATTGCTCTGAGAGGAGTGGGCCTACCCCTGGCTCCAGAGATTATGGAAGGCCAGATCACCAACTCACTGTTCTGAGAGGGTTGGACCTGTATGCCAGAGTTGAGGGAGAATGTTGCTGCAAATTCACTATACTATGGGAGTTGAGACTGTACCCCAGAGATTAGGGAAAGATTGACCATCACCCTAGTGTTCTTGGAGGATGAAATCTGTAGCTCAGTCACCATCCAGATGCTTGATAAAGGTGGAACCAATAAAATGGCTGTTGGGAAAACCTATGGAAAGGGTGGGCCCTCAAGAGGCTGCAAGGATGAGAAGAAACAATCTTCTTAATAATGACTCTCAAACTTTGAAATCTAATGGAGTATGCCCTGCAGGTTTTCAGAACTGTAGGGGAACAATGACTCATGTTTCCCTCCCAAATTCTGTTCCTTTGTATATTGGAAGCAGATAAATTGTTTTGTAAATTTCATGGGTCTACAGCCAGAGGGGACTTTGCTCCAAGAAAAAACTGTATTTGTAAAACTGTGATGTGATTTTGTACTTAGTATTGCTAACTGAAAGGATTTAAGGGTTTTAGAATATTGTAATGTCTTTTTGGAATTCAGAGGACTGTGAATGTTTGACAGTTTGAAATTATGATTTCTAAAAATAGAGATTATGTTTGTAAACTGGTCTGTTCATCTGATTATCATAACCTTTGATTGTTTTAAATTCATCTGAGATGTCTTTCATTAAATTAAGATTAGGGCTTTGATTCAACCATGTCAGTAGGGTGTAACTCAGGTTCTAAGTTCCCACCCCCTTGGTGGGTTATACAAGCAGACACTCACTCAAGGAGTCACACAGAAGAAGACAGAGAGGAAAGAAGAGAGAGCTCCATAGACAAGGCAGAGGAGAAAACTTTGTTCCTGGGACCCTGGAGAGAGTTGAGCCTTTCACCTGATAGTTTACAGATGACCTTGTGAAGAGAACAAAGCACCTGAGCTTGGAAAGAACAAGTCCTATACTAGCCTACAGCTGAGATTGAAAGAAGCTGGGACCATGGAGCCTTAAGAAGAAGAAGGAAGGCTGAACCTCAGCAGCAATCTGGGTTGAGAAAGTACCTCTTATGCTACCTTGAATTGGCCTCTATAGGGTCCTGTAACTGTAAGCTTCTGCCCCAATTATATACACTTTATAAAAGCCAACAGATTTCTGGTCCTTTGCATCTTTACCTCTTTGGCTGACTAATACACATACCCATTCTAGAGGGAATAATTTTCAAGAAAAACTGTGGTCATAGGTCCCAAGCAAATCTGAAACACCATAGGGTAAGCACCATTAGATCTCAAGGTCTGGGAGTAATTTGTGGAGTCATACTTTGTTCTCTAGACCTGCTGGAGCAGCATTCCCACCCTTTTAAATGCTTGTGCAGCAGTCAGGCTCACATATGCTAGATTACAGGGCCTACCATCTCTGAGCACCAGAATGGCATTCAGCCTGTCAAAGAATGCTAGGGCACAACACACAGCATTGGGGTGGTGGCACTCTCCCTGAACACCAAGGTGAAGGCTTGCCCTGTCCGTGCACAAGGGCAGATGATCTGTCCCCTTTAAGGGCGGGGGTGACTTGCTTTCACCAGACACATGAATGGGTCTTTTCTCTTGGTCCAAGGAGATCTCTTTGCTCCAGAATTCTGCTTCCATGGTTCTACCATTGAAGTCATATTTCCTTCAATCCATCTATTCTCTGTCTCTTTCAGTCCAGAATGGCAGTGCTTATTCTCATATAAATTTTGCAAAATACTTGTCAGATTTTCATGCAGTTAAGAGGGGACCAAACAATTACACACAAAAAAACTTTCTACAGATTCTTCCTGAATAACTACTGTGGTGGTATGTATCTCTACGTACCCCAGAAAAACATGTTCTTAAATTTAATGGATCCCTATGGATGTGATCCCATTGTAAGTAGGACATTTTGATGAAGTTACTTCTGTTAAAATGTGGCCCAGCCCAATCAGTATTGTCTTAATCCTGTTACTGGAGTCCTTTATGAGCAGAATGAGGTTCAGATAGAGAAGAGAAAGCCACAAGAAGCAAGAGGCTGGACATTGATGGAACTTGGAAGAGAAGGGAGAGACTAGGTGATGCCATATACCAGCTATGTGACAGAGTAACCAAGAATCACCAGAAAACAGCCCTAGGACACCACATTCTTTAGGAAGAAAACATCACTTTGATGACATCTTGATGTGGATATTTTTTTAGCCTCAAACCTCGAGCAAATTAATTCCCATTGTTTAACCTGAACAATTCCATTGTATTTGCTTGAATGGCCTAGGTAACTAAAACAAATTTTGATACCATGAGAGTGGTGTGCTGCTATTGCAAACACAAAACCTGTGGAAACAGCTTCAGGATGGCATAATGAGTAGAAGATGGATGAATTATGAGGTGTTGATAGAAGATAAACGTTTAAGAAGATTGCACCAGAGGGAGAACCATTGCCTTCTGTTTGCCACCCTTTAGGACAGGAGTGTATATTTTGGTATTGCTGGACCCCCATTGTTGCCTGGGCATGTGAAAGAGATAACAGGTCTCTAATTCATAGATCTTTAAAGAAAGGGGAACCACCATTGTGGAATGCACAAAGGAATTGCACCCAAGTAACCTAATCCATACCTTTTCTGGATTTAGCAGTTGAGATCTTGAGCCTCAAGTTGATGCCATAATGAGGGGGAGACTTTGGGGAAGGGGTGAGTGTATCTTATGTGTATGGGGCATGTGTATTTTTGTTGCTAGAGGGAGAGCTGTGACAGATGGTATTTTCTAAAGTTGGATATAACAGCATCTCCACTCATGTTATTTTCCATGTCACTTTACCACTCCTCAATCAAGAGATACAGTCAATTTCTCCATCTTCTGAATCTGCACAAGCTATATTTGCTTTGTTTTTATAGAATATGAAAATGTGATGCTGGTGAGTTCTAGGAGTATCTCATTAACCAAACTGGCAGTGTTTGCCTCCTCCATCTCAGTCCTGAGCTGCCATTTTAGAAATCTTTCAAACTTGCTGGAAAGACCTCACCTATAAGCCCTACATCTTCAGGGAGAGGAAGAGGGAACTAACAGAACCCAGCCTTCTAGCCATCTATGACAAGGAACTAATTATTCATATAAATGAATTTTTCTTGGAACTTCCATAAAACCCCAGCCATTAGCTGAATACCAGAGAGACCTCAGGTCATGCCAGATGGAGCAGAACTCTTCAGTCAAGTTCTGTTTAAGTTGCTAACTCAAAGAAATCATGAGATCGAATAAAATACTTCTTGTTTCTTCCACTAAATTTTAGGACTGTTTGCTAAAAATGAATATATAACTGAACAGTGTAAATGAGTAAGCAGATTCTAAAATTATATTAAAATAAAAGAGTCCTATAACTACTAAACTAATCTGAAAAGAAGGTTGTAGGGTCATATCACAGGATTTTCAGGTTTACTATACAGCTACACTAAAGGAATGTATGCTACTAATGTGAGTTTACACAAATAGATGAGTAAAATAGAATATAGAGTCTACAAATAGATCCACGCCTATATGTTAATCTATTTTCAATAGTTCCAATGTAATTAAATAGAGAAAAAATAGACTTTTAAAGCACAGTGCTGGAAGAACTGGATATCCATATGGAAAAAGGTGACATACAATCCTAACATCACATAATATACAAGAAATAAATTCAAAAATAAATATGGGGTGAGTGCATGGAGCTTGAGTGCCTGCTTTGCATCTATGAGGTTCCAGGTTCAATCCCCGGTACCTCCTTAAAAAAAAAAAAAAAAAAAATGAATAACCATGGACCCTAAAGTAATAATGCTATAAAGCTTCCAGAAGAAAACATAGAAAAATACTCTTGTGAACTTAAGTGTACAAAGATTTCCTAAAAAAAAAAAATTAAGCATTGATAAATTGTACTTCATCAAAATAAAAACTTTTGACTTATCAAAACTAACTGTTAATGATATGAAAAAGCAAGCTATAGATTGAGGAATATTTGCAATATGTAGATTAAAAAAAAAAAAAGACTTGTATCCAGAATACATAAAGACTTCTTACAAATCAAAACAATCCATTTATTTGTTTTGCGTGATCTGAAAACTCAAACAGGCAAACCAAGAATAACCAAGAAACACAAAGACATGAAGCTCTTAACATGTTTAGTTTTCTGGGAAATGGAAATTAAAACCATGATGTGATATACATCAAAACACTAGCATAGATAAAATTAAAGTCAGATATTCCAAATGTTAATGAGGATTTAGTACAACTAGTACACTTATATGTCCTTGATGGGAGTGTAAATTTTTATAATTATGTGTAAGGTCAGATAAAGACAAATGTGTGGCTGGATATAGGCTTATAAGTGATCAGATACAGACCCAAGTGTGCTATAATGATGATTGAAAATCTGTATTGAGAATATAAATCAAGCCTTTCTAACACATCGCATTCCAGAAGGGGAAGCTAGACATTGCAGCATGCCATTTTCCTCAAAAAAAAAAAAATGTGTACAGTAGTAAAAGTCCAAATAAGATTTTATGGGAAGATCTTAAACTTTAAAAGATGACCCTAAAATTTATCAGAAAGAATCAACATTTAAGAAATGCAAGAAAAATATTGAAAATGATGTATTAAGGCAGATGATTTATTCCTAACAGGCATAAATACACATTAAAAATCTTAATGACTATAATGACCTATGAGTGATAGAGGAATAAACCCCCTAAAATTTAGGAAGCATAAGAAATGGTTGAATCTTCTAGATATATAAAACATGACACATTAAAAATTTCTGAACATAATTAATAATTAGTAAATTATGCTAGCCAAATATTTTATCTAGTTGGAGAAAATAGACAAATATTTCCTCAACACAAATAAAAATAAATTCTAAATGAGTTGAAAAATAATTTTTTGAAAAGTTATTAGAAAAATGAAGAGGTCAAAATGTATAAAATCACTAAGAGAAGTGGAACTTTCCAAGTGTGCTATGATAGAAGAAATAAAAATATAAAAGAATGTTAAAATATAACATCTCTGTATAAAAGACTTATGATTATAATATAAATAACATAAAGTAAATGTTTATAGCACATATCAAAGTAAAGTGGTATATATCTTTAATATAGAAAGAGTTCATAAAAAGTCATCAGTAAAAATTCTGACTCCAACAGAACAAGGAAGGATACAAGTAATTGACAAAGTTATGGAGTGGATTCTTTATTCCATTTTGTAAGGAACAGAGGGCACAAAGTCTATGAAATCATTTTCCTTGCCTTTAGAGAACTTATAGACAAAAGAACACTAGATATGACTATATAAATTTGAAAATTAATTAAACATCCAAAAGTGGAGGAATAAGTTAACTTCGTTATAACCATACTCTTGATATTATTTCATGAATAGTGTTATAATTAAGCAGAATTTGAGATCATAAATGCAATCAGCATTTAATAATAATAGGGATAAAAGTCTGGATACTCATTCTTCTAGATCTAGCCCCTCATGAAACCAGACTAATAGGACAGCCAGATATGATGAATTTGGTTTACCACATATTTCCTACCATATTAAGGGCAGGTAATATTTTATATGAAGGCTGATTTAAAGAGAGAAATTGCCACAAAGATTTTATGTTGTTTCTGTCAAATGCAACAATGTATTCTGGCCTCTTTATTACCAGGTAACCTGCATTACATTAATGGGGCAGGTGAGAATGGGAACAGCATATATTCTCAGTATCTTTCTTGAGAATGATGTCATTAAAAACTATTTAATGTCACTTTCTGTATTCTATATTGAAGCTCATATGTTATGGATATTGCTAATTTTACATATGAAAGACAGGGCCTCATGACCAGATGGATTCACAGGTGAAATCTATTAATCATTCTGGAAAAACTAATACCAATCCTATTTAAACTCTTCCAAAAAATATAAGTGGAGGGAACATTAATTAACTCATTCTCTGGTGCCAACATCACCCTAATAGCAAAGCCATATGAAGATGCCACAAGAAAAGAAAACTACAGACCAATTTCTCTGATGAATTTAGATGCTAAAATCTTCACCAAAATACTTGCTAATCAAATTCAATAACATATCAAACAAATTATACACCAAGACCAAATAGGCTTTAGCCCTGGTATGCAACGATGGTTCAACATAAGAAATCAATCAAGATAGGCCTGGATATCAATAAGAAGGTCACCAAGCACTAAAAGTAAAAAAAAAAAGAGTGTGACATTGGAATTCAGCAGAGGAGTTATCAGATATTTTAAACTATCTGGGAAAATTAATACATCATTTGTATTAAGACATAATACCAAATAAAACTGATCCACTTGAGGAGATAATATGATTTCCCAATTGGAAAAAAATAAGTAAAATTTAGCCATTTTACTGCATATCTGTCTGTTTCATTCAAATTATTTTTGTATATTTAGCCTCCTTATGATTAATATAACTCTGAAGCCTCATTCTTCTTCAAACTTTAACTGTTATACAGTAAGAAAAAAACTATATATTTAAAGTATCTTGCATATACAAAAATAAATATGTTAATAGTTGTGTTTGCATGGGTTGGAATCAAGAACATTTTTATGTCTTATTTCTTTCTTTATTTTTCCAAAATCTGTAATGAGCACTATTA
>JAKSZT010054430.1:886515-924554 GCA_026826555.1 Tolypeutes matacus | reverse complement strand
CCTCCCAGACACCCCCCACCAATAATCCCCTGCAGTACCCATTGTAATCCTTCTGTGATCCAAATCCTCCATGAACATGTAGTCCATAAAATAATCAAATACACTTACTAGGAAAAAGAAACAAGGATGATAAGCTTACATGCAAGAAACAAACATAAGGAAACTCAGGGAAAAAAAAAAAAAAGAAAAGAGAAAGAAAAAAAAACAAATAATCAAACAGAATAATTTTTCTTAAAATTGTTATGTTTAAATTATTCTTGTGGAATATGAGCAAATATTAATCCATTTCCATAATATGTTATTAATTTTAGAAAATGTTTACAAAGAACTGGTATTCTGGGGCTGGCTGTCACTGATCCTTGGTATTTGGATCTTCTGTGACAAACAATGCACATGGCAGCCTCTTCAGCCCTCTCTCATCATTTCCAAGTTCCATTGACCTTCAGGCTCTTGCTTCCCATGACTTTCTCTATCTCTGTCTGAATTTCATTCTGCTTAAAAAGGACTCCAGTAACAGGATAAAGACCCACCCTGATTGAGTTGGGCTACAACTAACTGAAAAAACCTCATCAATAGTCCTACTTACAATGAGTTCACACCCACAGGAATGGATTAAGTTTAAGGACATCTTTATTTTTGTGGGGGAGGTGGTACATAACTCTAAATCATCACACTACCTTAACCAAATAATCAAAGTCAACATTTCAAGTACCTGGGCTAATCAACAATATGTGCCTCCTGTTATGATACTTTGTTATAATTTGAGTCATTTGTAGACACCAGAAAATTATTTTCTTAAATTAGTCCAGCCATATGGATGTGAACCCATTGTGAAACTTTTAGTAGATTAGATTCATTTAAGAGCCATTTAGTTAGATTACTCCAGTAAGACATAGCCCAGGTTGGTCTTAATCTTATTACTGGAGTGCTTCCTCAACTGAACTTGACCAAGGTGCAAAAACACAGAGAAACTCCCAGAATCTGATAGAGAAGTCCCCAGGAGGCAGAAGTTGAACTCACTGGAATACAGAAGGTGAGAGGAAGCCACTGAAGCCAGAAGTTGAAAGGAACAAGGCCTAGAGGAGAGGGAAGAGACAAGCAAACATTGCCATGTGCCTTATTGCCCCAAACTGCAGCTCAGGGAGAAATCATCTCCTGATGAAGCCTTGATTTGGATAATTTCATGGCCTCAGAACTATAAGTGATACATTAAAAATCCCTGTTGTAAAAGTCAGCCCATTTCTGGTATATTGCCTTGGCAGATTTTAACAAACTAAACACACTCTAAGAAGAAATTTAATGACATTTCATTTGTATGGTATCCCTTCCAGAAATGCATAACCTGAATGTAAACATGAGGAGTCATCAGACAAACCCAAACTGAAGAATATAGTGAAATCTATAAAATAAGTTGCCCATACTTCATAAACTGTCAATTCACGAAATGCAAAGAATCGGGAATAGTTTCGGTTTAAAGGAGATTAAAGACACATGACAACTGAATGCAGTATATGATCTTGGAATACCTTTTTCCATAAAAATGACATTATTGGGAAAATTGGTGAAATTACAATATTATCTGTAGGTTAGATATTATTATTATATAGATGTTAATATCTTAATTTTGAAAACTACTGTGGCTATGCATGAATATTCCTTGTTTTTAGAAATACTTTTTAGTTCCTAGTTTTATATATAAGTATTTGCATCTTAAGGTTTATCAAGTCTGCAGCTTACTCAAACATTTAAGAAAAAATATAAATGTATCTATATATATGAGAAAGAGAAAGAACTGCCTAAAGTAAAATAACGAACATATTTCACATGTCTATAATAATTTACACATTCATATAAAACCTCTTGAAGAGAACATTAAAGAACAATTATGTAGCCTTGAGTTAGGCAAATATTTCCTATATGACATTAAAAACATTTTAAAAGAAAAAAATCTATAAATTGCATTTTTTTTAAATTGTAGAATTTTGCTAAAGTGACAAACCACAGACCAGGAGAAAATATTTGTAAATTCTATGTCTGATAAAGAACTTATTTCCACAGTAGATAAAGAACTCCCAAATTTCAATAACAATAAAGCAAACAATTCAATGTAAAATGGGCAAAAGATTTGAACAGATATTTCATCAAAGAAAAAATACAAATGGCTAATAAAAGCACATGAAAAATGTGAATATTTTCACTGTCCTGATTTGTGATAATCAGGATAGGCTAAACATTTGCTCTATTAGAAACCATGCATGGTTTTTGGAATGCTGGTGAAAAACTAAGCCGGATTTATTATATGACCATCCTGTATGGGAAGAGACTGTAACTTTGAGTATCCTTGGTCAACTTTAAGAGATATAGCAGGGGGATGGATGTGGCTTGGGTGGTTGGGCATCTGTCTCCCATATGGAAGGACCTGAGTCTGAGCCCCAGGACCTCTTGGTAAAAATTTTAAAAAAGAAAAATATAGAAGGCTCGTGGGCTGCTGAGACCCACGTGCGAGTGAGCCGCCAGGCCCCATGAGCCACGCAAAAGATAGCTGAGATGAGACACACTGAAAAACCAGGAACTAATATGGCACAGGTTGTAGGATGCCTCTCTCCCACGTCAGAGGTCCCGAGGATTGAATTCCAGTGAAGACAGGAGGAGAAGGCTGAGAAGAGAGGCACAAGGAACAGAACCTGTATGACCTTCCATAAGGAAAACAGGTGATCAACACTTGAGCCATGTCTGCTCCCTCCTTAAGTTTTAAGTAATACTTATTATTCAAAGTTTGAAATCTTAAAGCTAGTTTTAAGGATTTAAGCTCAAATTTTGAAAGCCAGAAACTCTTATTCCAGTGTCTGCTCTTAACCACTACACTATACTACTTTCTCTGAATATATGTCAATATTTATTTTAATTCTGCTTATATTCTGGTTGCCTGCTGTGTTGACCTCTTTGAGCCTTCAAAGTGGATTTGTCAGGAGAAAACCAGAGAAACAACTGGAGCAGCTCCCAGACCTTAGAAACACAGGACTAACAAGATCAGAAAACCAGAAGAGAAGAAAAGTTCAGGGATGCTTGAGGAGTAGGGGCCCATTTCACCCCCAAGAGCTCCTAAAAGGCCAGTCAAATTTCAGAGTATTCTTTTTCTCAGTGAAGACCACTCTTTTAAAGTTAAACAAACAAACAAACATAAAAACAATGCTAACATTCAGGACCAATTGAGTGCTCTATTACAAAGAGATTCTAGTAATAAAGGATGTTTATAATAACAAAATATTTATTGAAAATTTAATGGTATTAAGAGCTTTACAAGGATTATCTGGTTTGATCCTGATAATATCTCTATGCTTCCCTTTAAATGAAACTTAAAGAGATCATATTTTGCCAAAATTCACAGTATAAATGACAAAAGTAAACTTAAACTCAGGACTGTCTGAAGCAGATACTTTGCTCATAAGCATTATAGTATACAAAACCTGGTCACCCATTTCTCCATAATTTAATATATAAGATACGATAAATAAAATCTCCTTCACCCAATAAAAATGAAACAAAGCTGTCAATGTGAACAACTATTTAGCATAGTAAAAATGAGCTTTAGTCCAAATAATGGCAGGGATAAATTGTAGACCTTTCCTTTGGAGATAGAAAAAGAGAGAATAAGACTAGATGTGGAAGAAGAAGAGAAAATATAGAAAGAGAAGATAGAAAATAAAAAATTCAAAACATTTCTATTGCTTAGAATATTTTATTTTTGCTTTATAATTGCAAAGTTTGAGCTTACATTGCATCTTATATGAAATAGCAATAGTTTCTTTGTTCTCATAGATTCTGTTATAAAAGATGCTTCCTAGGAGATGACTTAATCATGTGAATCAATTAATAGGCTGACTGTAAACATAATCAAAAACACTATTGCTCAAAGTGTGTGTAAACATCACCTGCTTCAGAAACATCTGGATAATTTGTTTAAAATGTAGAACCATCAATCCAAGCATTGTCCTAATTCATTAGACTTTATAAAGCTGTTTCCCCAAAATCTGTATGCTAAAAAGATTAAGCATCTGATTCTGAAAGTACAGTAAAGATTGACAACCAAATGGTCAGTAAATTAATCAAAATTGGATATTTTTATACTGATAAGTAATTACTGCCTGGGTCTTTTCTTAAAGAGTCTATATGCCATAAACATAGTCTTTGAAACAAAATATTCACTGTCCATAGAAATTACCTTCTTTTCTCTTAGTGATAAAAAGATAAAATCACTTTATATGCTCGTGATAATTTCTCAGTCAAATCAACTTTTAATCACACAGCAACTTCATAGCATTTTCATCTTACATTTCTGAGAGTGTAGATCAAAGAGTTTAACATGGGAGTTATCATGGTATAAAACATGGCCACAATTTTATCAATGGAGAATGTGGACACTAGGAACAGATACACAAATATGCAAGGTATGAATAATAAGATAACAACAGAGATATGAGAAACAAAGTTGAATATAACTTTGCACCTCTCCTCTAAAGAGTGAGATTTCAGATTTTACAAGAAGGTCATACAGGAGACCATCAAAAGGAGCAAATTTGATACATAGATGAACACACTGTTGGCAACCACAAAGAGGCCAAGAGTGTAGGTACCCATGCAGAGAAGTTTCAGTAAAGAAATCAAGTCACACATGGAGTTATATAGGGCATTGGCTCCACTGAAGGGAAGCCTCATTCAAAAAGGATCCAAATGGTTGCAGGGTCAAAGCCTCTAGCCCAAGAAACTCCTATGGGGAAGCCACAAGCCTTTGAGTTCATGATAGTTGTGTAGTGCAGGGATTTGCAGATGGCCATGTAGTGGTCATGGGCCATCACCACAAGCAGGATGATCTCAGCAACACCAAAATGATGCTTAGCAAATTCTTAAGTCATACACCCACTCAAAGAGATTTTTTTTTCCCACAGAGTGTCAGTTAGCATGGAAAAACAGCAGCTGTTTATAAGGGATAAGTAAGACAGGAAGAAAAGTTTAAAGAGTCTAAATTTGTGCAAATCAAAAGATCTACTCTCTTTGTAGATATGAATCTTTAATTCTCTAAAAATATAAACTCCCTAAATAAAATCACATTCAACTTAGCATGTGGCTAGTCTAGCATATTTTGAATTTAAAAGAAACACAAATATGCACAAATACTATTATGAAATAGTGTTGAGGGAGTACTATGCTTACCATACATCAAAATGTATTGTAGATCAAAACCAACATAAATAAGGAGATCAATGGAAGAGAATTTAATGCTGAAGTGTATTAAAATATGTGTAATACTTTGGAATACAATAAAGTTAATATTTTTAGATCTGTGAATAAAAGATAATTATTCAACTGTAAAAATAGGCATCAAGAGAAATTTACAATGCAATCCTGATTTAAACCCTTATATCAAAATAAAGTCGAGATGAATCTAAACTTATATTCAAAAATAAAAACACAAAAATGCTAAAAAAAAAATTGTTGAAAAATGTGGAGAAATATTTCAGTAAGAATGAACTCTTACTGAATTTATTGAAACCTACTTATAAAATATTAAGAAGAAAATATTGATGTCTAATATGTAAATATAAAAAATGTACATAATCAACACATTTCTCCCTAGCATAAAACAGGTAAAAAATATATCACAAGCCTGAATTACATTAATCACACATAAAACAGTAAAATGGAAAAAAATTAGTGTATAATTAACATAACAATTAACAAGAAAATGATCAGCAAATCAAACAAAATAGGTAAAATACCTTAATAAACAATTCACAAATGAATACCAATAATTTTCAAAAATGCTAAAAACTGCTCAATTACATTGAAAATATTTCAATTAAGCTGTACAAATTAAAGGCAATTTTTGACCATAAATATTTATCAAGCATAAGTTGTTGATACTATGGATAAAATGGCATTCTCACAGATTGTGGGCAGGAGTGTATTAGGTAAAACCTCAATCAAATGCATTTTGACAATAACTATGATCATCAACATTGAAAACACATCTCATTTGACTCAACAATTCCAATTCTAGAAACTCATTCTTAAACATGTACAAAAACATTGTTATGGTATAATTGTCTGTCATAGAAAAAGACTGGAGTCAACATGAAGAGAATGTACTAATTTTAGTACAATTCTTTTAATAAGTACAATTCTTTTTATATTTTGCAGTCTAAGGATAGCTGGGATTTAGTTCTACCTAGACTGATATATATAGATCATGAAGATTTTAAATAATAAAATGCAAACTTTAATACACAGAGCTATATACACATATATAAAAGTAATATCCTTTTATTTCTAAAAATTATCCTTTAAGAATCTTAAAGATAGAGTCAGTGACTCTCCCTGAGTAAGAGCACTGGGACATTTGGTTAAAGATAGGTAGGAGCTTTGATTTTAACTCTGTGCACTTTGTATGGCTTTCCTTTCTAATATTTATTGTTATTGTTCTTTCAATTGTTTTATTTTAAAAAGTAGATGCATTGCATATTAAAAACTAGATGTAAAGCAACTTAAATTTAATAAATGAGACTGTGCATAGCATTAAAAATTTTAACCTGTATAGTAAAAAGAATGAATGTCATTGACAAGAATTTAAATGAAAACAAAGCTGACTGAGAGCAAAGTTCATATAGATAATGAAGAAATTAAATACTCTATAACTCATTAAATTTTCATTCATTTTTACATACTAATTAGTGACTTACCATTAGATATGCATTGTAATTTTGTAGATAGAGGGATAAACTAGACATTACATACCTTTCTTTTTAGTAAGGAAATTGTCATCAATAGCCCAAATAAATAGAAAATTACTTAATTATAATTATGACAAATGCTTTTAAAGAAAGTAAAGGGTATCACATTTACTGTGACTTCTGGGTTCTAATGAGGTATTTCATAAAAGTCAAATTATTCTCTTCATCAAGGATAACAAACTTATTTACTACTTATATAAATTTTCTTCTCCAGAACTTCTTCATATCATTTGTCATCTCTGAATTTCTCAGAGTATATAATAAAGGGTTTAGCATGGGGGTTATGATGGTATAAAACACATCCAATGATTTGTCAACAGGGAAGTTTCTTGCAGGTCTTGCATACATAAAAATACATGGAACAAAGAAGAAGACAACACAGTGATATGGGAATCACAGATGGAGAGGGCTTTCCTCCTGCCTTTCTGACTAAAAATTTTTAGGGAGTGCAAAATGACACCATAAGAGATGAGTAAGAGCAGAAACAAAATACTGCAGATCAGCCCTGCATTGACTGCCACTAAGAGGCCAATGATATATGTGTCAGAAAAAATGAGTTTCAATAAAGGCTATATGTCACAGAAAAAGTGATCAATGACATTGGGACCACAAAATGGGAGCCTATGAAGAGAGATCAGTTGAATGACTGAGTGCAGGAAATCCCCAATCCAGGACACTATTAGCAGCACAACCTACACCCATTGCCTCATGATAATCAGATAATGCAAGGGCTTGTAGAAGGCCACATAGAGGTCATATGCCATGGTCAGCAGAAGAAAGACCTCTGATCCACCAAAGAATTTCTCCAAAAAGAGCTGGATCATAGATGCTTGGAAGGATATGGTCTGTTATCCAAAGAACAAGCCTGAAATAAATTTGGGGGAAATGACTAAAAAATAAATGACATCCATAAATGATCAGCCAGCAAGAAAAAAGTACATAGTTGAGCCCAGGGACTTACTGACAGTTACAGTCATGACAATGACTAACTTGCCCACCATGGTCAAAATAAAGGAGAGCAAGAAGATAACAAAGTAATTTCTGTTCCTTTGGATTCTGCATGAGGCCCGGGAGGACAACATAAGTCACATTTTTCCTTGGTTTCATCTATTGTTTTATAGATGCTGATTTCAGATTTAGAGATAGTTTGCCTATCAAATAGTCCAAAATCTTAGTGTGTTATAAGCCTAATACTTTAATTATTCATTCAGTCAAAATGTCTATGGAGCATCTATTTGTGCAAACTTATATGCATTGGGGTTAACAAGTTAAGTAAGACAATATTCCCTATCCTCAGTTTTGGATTTATAATTATGGAATGAGAAAAATACAGACCAATGTAATTAGTGCTATTTTAAAAATATTCACATGATGCTAAGGATGTAGAGTTTGGCAACATAAACCAAACTAGGGTCAAGAAAACTTCCCAGAGTAAGCTTTCACTGAGTTTTAAAAGTAAAGTGAGAATTGACTAGAACAAAAAAGGATGGGAAGGTGCACCATTTATAAAGTCACAAAATTCACTACTTAAGGACCCATATAGGTTAATTTACATATTTTAAGTGAATTTTTTAAATTATGAAAGGAAGGCTATAGACCAAATTTCACTGACCTAGTTTCATACCACACTTCTTTGGGTCTTTGGATGGGACTTCCTTCTTTTGCTGAATTATAAATGTTGAAGCCATACAATTTTTATCAGCATCTTCTATCTCTTCCCTTATTTAAAAACCTATGTATGCAACTGTCTAATGAATATCATTGATTGAATATCCAACTGGTATTCATAAAACTAAATTCTGAATAATCCACACCAAAACTATCCCTCATTAAATGGTATCATCTTCCGTGTTATTTTTCGGAACAAATATCTTAAAGTATCTTTCACTATTTTTATTCCTCTCACATTACTTATTCATATCTTCAAAAACATTCTGTGAAATATGCCTTCAAAATATAGTACAATTTTTACTATCCTCACTATCTCTTTTCTGTGTCCTTGGCTTAAGGCAATTAGCCTCCTGCAAGTCTCTCCACTTTTATTCCTGCTTTCAATTACCTGTTCTTCTGCAGCAGCCAAAATGATTCTCTTTAAATCTGTTTTAGATAATGCCACTTACTTTTTCAAAATTGCTACAGTGGATTCCTACACATACTACCTACATAACTTGACCTACAAAACCCAAGACGACTTTTATCCAGGCTACCTCCCCAAATTCATCTCTTACAAATCTCATTCTGCTTGAGACTTTCTGCTATATCTCAAATATGCATATTTCTTTGCCATCTCATTAGTTCCACTGTTCTTTTATATATGTTCGTTAGTTTTCCTGATGGAGGTATTCCTCTTGAAGTAAAGAGATGACTAAGGACATCTAAGAACTTCTTTAATCTTCTCATGACATATATCATATAAACCCTGACCAACAATGTTCTCATCTTTTTTCCCTCTCATTTAACAATAATACTAAACTTTCCTTGAGGAAGTCCCCCTTTAGCAAGTTGACTATTATATCTGCTTATATATATCTCTCTCCTAACTCAAAAGCTTTAGGTTATGTCATAAAAATTAAAAAACTGTATTTTAGTTTTTTTGCATAAGAAATAATATTAATAAGCAAGCAAAACAGATAATTTTATTTTACTCAAAGTGTCTATCACACTCATATTTAGGAAATATATATATATATAATATGTTACAATAAAATATTTTCCAAGACCACTGTAATGATAGTTTCTAAATCTAGTTGCCAGACCTTAAATAAATGATAGTCACAGCTCTGAGTCATAATTTTGCACAGCTGTAAGAAAAGATTAATAATAACTAGCTACTGAGTGCAAATATTTATAATTAATGAGATAAAATATTTGAAAGCATATATAGCTCAGTGAATGGAAAAAACAAATAATCAATCTTTGTTTTGTTATAGCATATATGAAGCTTCAGTTGCTACCTAATAGCATGTATAAGTTGATATTCCTCTGGATTGCAGAAGTACCTGGTGAGAAAGCATTTGACTGATTCCACTTAAAATTAAAAAAAAAAAAAATTAATGAATGGAAAAGAAATACTAACCTTGTAAGAACATTTATCATTTGTTATGCAAAACTATACACCTGATGCTTTGTGCATGCATATATTATACACATTTAATATGATTATATTTAATGTATCAAATGTATTGTGTCTCAATTTATCTTAACAATACAAGTATTGTTATCCTAATTTTAGTTCAACAAACTAAAGCTCAAAATATTTTGTTATTTTTCTCCAAACCACACATTATTAAGGGATAGAACTGGAATTGGAATCTAAGTTTGATTGATTGCAAAACACCTGTACTGCCAGTGGAAGTTTTTTCAACTTTTCAAGTGACATAATTGCCTATAAATTCGATATTCACATAATTACACATTAATAGTGGAAATCATACTGTACAATTGTGTGAATATCTATTTCATAGGCAATTATATCATTTAATGTAATAAAATAATATATCTACATAAGAAAGCACCTAATAAGGAAAAAAAATTCTACTAACTTCTTTTTAAGGTAATTTCAAAAAATTACCTTTCCGATTTCTTGCCTATCTCATTCTATTCAATATGGACTAACTAGCTCTACTTGAGAATTTGAATGGACATACAATGACTTTTAAATATTATGCTCTAAAACTAGTTAAGTATTCCCTGAAACAATTATGTAAGTACTTAAAAGAATGCATCTACTCATTAACAGGGCAAGCATCACTGGACATTTTGTTCCTTCTAACCCCAATATTTATCATTGAGTCCTGCAATTGGAGTATATTCAATGTTGCTAATTGCTTAATTATATTTACTTGGATTTTCCACAAAATTTTAAAAGACCATCTTTATGTAAAGATGCTGCTAGAACAATTGCATATTAGGGTCAAGAAGATGTAACACAGAAAGAAAACTAATTTCAAAACCATTGTGAGATTACTGTTAGTCAAAATAATATATCATTACAATCACTTTGTTCCATGACAATGATTTCATCATTTATTTCCCCATTTTGGCATAGTATTACTTTATTTTTACTTAATACTTAACTTATTCTTCCTTGAGATATTGTTAGTTATTTATAACTTTATCTCCAATTTACATGTAAAAATGAATTCCTTGTTCAACTATTGATTATGTTTTCAAAAATTATAGAACACATATATTGTGTCAGGTACTATGCTATGAGCTGGATATACAATAGTTAAAAAAACAGAAAAAAAATCAGTAAAAATAATCTGCCTACCTTTGCCCTATATTCTTGTAATAGAACCAGGCAATGAACAAGGGAATGACTTAAAGCACATACTGTCTCTTATAAGTGCTATTAAGACAACAAAACAGGGAATTGTGACAGGGAATAAGAGGGAGAATGCTACAATGGATAAAGTAGTTAGAGAAGGCCATTTTAAAAAGATAGTATTTAAGCTAAGATACAAAAGATGAAAAGTTGTTACCATAAAAAGTACTATTCCAACTTTGTAAAGATCAAGGCACAGAAAGATCACTGTGAATGGAGGGAAATAGGAAAGGGAGAGAATAGAATAAGCAGAGGTTGCAAACATTCACTGCACTGTACTGAAGGACATTATAGTGCTTGGTAAGGAATTTGGGTTTTATTTTAAGTTCTTTCAAATTGGGAGTAAATAACATTATACGGACATTTATTTTTTAATTAAAGAATTCCTCCCCTTCACCAAACTTTTCAAATTTGAGGGAGAATAGTTTCTTAAGAATTGCTACCAAATCATATCTGCTAATGTGTCAGTGTTAGAAGGTAAAAGACTATCCTATCCGTTTATGTGTCAGAACTAAGCACGTCAATTATAGAAATTATTCAGAAAAATTCAAATTATTATAAACATAACTGGGATATCAACTGGGATAATTTTCCTGCTTTCTCATTTTCTTGTGGTCCTTTATAGCCTATGTGTAGGCTGCTTTTTAGCCTATGTGTAGGGCAAACAAAGACAAAAACACGCTTCAGTTTTGTAGAAAGAAATATCTATAGGATAAAACAAAAGCATTCTGAGCTCTCATGCCCAAAGTATAGTAAAAATCAGTAGGGTGGCTGTCCCCCAAATCTTTTGAACGCACCCTGCACATTTTATTAGTTTCCCATATATTGAATACAGTGTCCAAACTTAAAATTCAAGAACAAACATTTTCCAGAAATCCTTGCATGTAGGTTACAGACATGTGACTTGGGTTCTGCCTACCAGGTACACATGTTCAAAACATTGTGTTGGAAATTAGTTATACCAGGCTGGGTGCTGGTGAAGGCTCAACTGAGTCAGGGAAGTGCTAAGGTCAGGGAAAGCAGTAGCAGATTTACTGTTTAGCCAGTGTTTTAGTTTCCTAACTGCCAAAACAAATACCATGCAATGAATGGGTTGTAGAATAAGGTAGCTATAAATACAACCTATGATTGATTCAAAATATCAATCCAGTTACAGAAACAAGGACTAAAATAGTCACGACTATATTTCTTTGTTTTGTTATAAATATTTTTGCATATATTCATAAAGCAAATATTTTTCTTTTCTTTCCTATCTTATCACCTTATCATATAACATATACTGCATTAACTTTATGTCATAGTATTTAAGTTATAGTATATCAAGTTTCAGAGTGAATATTATACTAGGTCTTACACCATTTTTTGGGAAAAAAGTTAATGTGTTTCCAGTTGTACACAGAACAACTGAGCAATATAGTTGAAAATATGTCAGTGGGGTAGTTTGTACCCCAGAAAAACATGTTCTTAAATCTAATCCATACTTGTGGGTGTGAACCCATCGTGAATAAGACCCTTTGATGAAGTCAGGGAGGTTCTTAATCCTATTACTGGAATCCTTTTTAAACAGAATGAAATTCAGAGCAAAAGAGAGCCAAGGAAGTAAGAAGCTGAAAACAAAATCTGGAGGAGAAGGAAGAGACCAGTGGATTCCGCCATATGCATTGCCATGTGTCAGAGTAGCCAAGGATCACTAACACCAGGTCTTCCAGAAGAATGCATCACCTTGATGATGCCTTAATTTGGACAATTTCCTGGACTCAAAACCATGACCAAATAAATTCCCTTTGTTTAACAGTACCTGTTTCATTGTATTTGCTTTAAGCAGCATAGGAAACTAAAACTTTCTGTTACAGTTTTTATTTAGAGATTAAGTATGGCATAAGGAGATGTATATGGGTGCCAAACTGACAAAAAAGTGGATTGTGATGATTAGGTTCTTATGTCAAATTGGCTAGATTACTGTGTCCAGTTGTTTTTTCAAACAAATACAGGACTGATTGTTACTGTGAGGAGAATTTGTGGATTTAAGTGTTCAGTAAGTTGATTGTATCTATGGCTGATTACATTTACAATCATCTGAGGGGATTGCCTTCAAAATGAGTGAAGTCTCATCCAATCAAGTTGAAGGAGATGAGATGATTTCTGCAGACAGAAGGGAGAATTTTCATCTCTACTTCAGCCAGTTTCTTCTGGCTAGCTCAAGGTTTTTCAAAGGAATTCGTTGAAAACCTCATCAGAGTTCCTAGCTTACAGCCTGCTCTATGGCATTTGGGCTTGCCCACCTCCTACTGTCAGCCTGTTTACGTAGAGAGCCTTGACTAAGACAGCCAGTGGCAGCAGGGTTTGGTGTCAGCAGTGGCAGTAGCTTCCTTAGCTTGCGAGTCCTCTATAGGTGAGCTGCTGCATGTGGCTCCTAGTGGCTCAAACTTGACTCTGACCTTTCTAAAGATTGTTAAGATACTTAATTCCATTTAATAAACACTTTCCAGTTAAATTAATTACAGATGATTTTGCATCTTCAGCTAAGAACCTTGATGCTATAACAAACCAACCTAGATTCTCCATTTTAATGTATCACCAAGATTGGAATGCCATTAAATTCAGAAATAGTCTAGCAAGCAAAGGTCCATTAACAGATGCAATTACTCTTAAAAGGGTTAAGTGGAGATGATGTCCAACAAGTATTAATTAAGCATTTAATTTACTCTGTCCCAAACTTGGTTTAGTTGCTGAAGATGCAGTAGTGAACAAAAAAGGCCCTGAATCAATTTTCATGGAGTTTACACTCTGGCTGGGAGAGATGAAAATTAAGCAAATAAATTAGATGAATCAGATTGTAAGAATACTATGGAGAAAATATAACAGGTGATATGATAGAGAGTAACTCAAGGAGATAAAGAATTGCTTTACAATGAATGCTTAAGGAAATTTGCTCAACCTATCAGGCATTTGAACTGTAGACTGATGATAGCAAGTCAACAATGTGAAGATCTAGAGTAGGAGGTGCAATTCAGGAAGCAAGAAAAGCTAGAAAAAAGATCTGATGGTAAGAAGTCTATTGTAACTGGAGCACAGTGAACAAGGAATAGAAAAGTACTGGGTGAGGTCATGGAAATATTTCTTTAAATGGAGAGAAATTGAGCAGGGCCTTATAGGCCATGAAAAGGTTAGTTATAATTTAGAGTAAATTTAGCTAAGTGGATAGCTTTCCTTCTAAAAATCACCTTATTCCAGCTGCTTCAAGTGAATGCAAGAGTTCTTATATGGGAAAAAATAATGGAAATTAAAATAAAAGCAGACCATGAAGAGGCAATGTGGAGATCCATGTTCCTTGCTGCAAAGAGAATCCAAATACCACCACAAAGTGCCACCACCAGAAAGCACAAAGTCTGTGGGTAAAGATGGTTTGTTTTAGTACATGCGTTATATTTCTCACCCTGATGTTATATGATCTGAATTAATAAGAATATGGATAAAGTTGCTTAGCAATCTTCAAGTTGGAATAGAGGAGAGTGGATGTAATCATTCAGGTCAAATAAAACTCCCCTCCCCTCACTTATAAACATGTGTCTAATGGTTTTATTCATGTTGTTTCACCTTGATGTCTCTCATTCCTGAATATGGGCAGATAAACACAGCATTTTTATTTTTGACTCTTCCTTGCACACTCTAAAGAGAACCCCTGCTTACAGATCACTTTCTAGCATTTCACTAATTCCACTTTCTTAGTACCATTCACTCTGAATCTATGCTGTATTTGTTTTAATATGTTTACTTATTTAATGCCTATCTCTCTTAACTAGAAAGTCTTCTTTACATTGATATATGCAACTAATAAGAAAAATAACATAGTGCTTAAGAGTGCAGGTTCTAAATCCAAAATATGAAGTTTAAAACCCACCATCAGGCATTCACTAGTAGAATAGACATTGTTTAAATTTTTCACATTTTCTATGCTTGAATTAATTCTTCTAGAAAACAGAAATAACAGTATTTACTTCAAAAACTCTTATGAGGATTAAACAAAACAATGCCTTTATAGTGTTTTCCAATTAGTAGTAAATCCATAATAGCTTTTACTTCAAATATTAATTATCATGCTGCATTTTTCTTAATTTTCATAAAAATTTCATTAGATTTTGTGGTCTTTATAAGCTCATTATGATACAAGGGACATTCACATTTTAAGATGAATTTTTTAGACTTTAATCTCATCCATTTTGCATTAATTTTATAAGATTTGCTCTCAGAATTCTGAATGTTCTTCATAGCCTCTGTATTAATCAGCATTCTCTAGGGAAACAAAATCAACAGGAGATATCTCTCAATAACATGAGATTTTATAAGAATCTCTCACATGACCATGGGGATGCACAAGTCCAGGTTGCAAAGAGAAGCTGCAAACCAGAGCTTTCAGTGATAGTTCAATGAAGGTCCTTGATGAGTTTCCAGGAGACTTTGGCTGTCCAAAGATGAGCTGGGAAATTCACTTTGAATGTTGAAATCTCTTCCCCTTTTAAGGCATTCAACTAATTGGATAAAGCATCACCCTTTGCTAATGGCAATCTCCCTGATTGATGAAGATATATATAATCAGCCATCCATGCAGTAAGCTCACTGGTGACCAAAGTCCATAAATGTCTTGTATTACAATTAGCCCAGTGCTTTCTTTACCAACTACCTGGACACAGTTACCTGGCCATGTTGACACATTATCCTAACCATCACAATCCACCCCTTGTCAATTCGGCAACAATACACATTACCTTAAACCTTACTTAGTCTCTAAGTAAAAACAACAGACAAGCATGCATATATATTTATGCCTAACAATGTTCAACTCACCTGTGTACAACCAGTAACACATTAATTCCCTACAGAATAGGATGCATGTTCTTGGGTAATATTCACTCTTAAACTTGACATCCTTAAATATTATGATATGAAACTAATACAACTTTTCTTATGATGGGGGAAAAGGTTGGGGAAGAAAACAAAGAAATTCATTTTTGAATACATATACAATCATGCTCATAATGAAACAAGGAAGAAAGGTTCATGATTATTATAGTCCTTATTTCTGTAACTGGTCATTTGGTTAAAGTTCATAGTAATCACTACCTTCTTCTACTACCCAATCAATGTTCCCTTTACCTCAACAAGTAATTCAGCTGGCTGTGGTTCTTTGCCTGGTGAGGTGACGCAAACTATTGTACCTGAAGATTCTGGGTCATTGTTAGTCCTGCTTGGATTTGTTTGTTGCAATTTTCCATTGTCTTTAGTCACAGGGCATGGCAGTAGTAGGAGAAGCCCTAGAGGATATCCTGTATTCCAGGCATACTCTTATTTACCCCCATTATATAGATGTAGTCTTATTTCCCCTTGATAGTCAGGATCAATCACCCCAGTCAGTACAGTAATTCCCTTCTTTGCCTGTTGATTCACAAGTAAGAGGAGCACAAAGTGGCCAGGTGGCAGTCTTAACTTCCACTTCAATGGAATCATTGTTGTGTTCCCTGGTGGCAGTACTCCTGCTTTTGGGACTAAACTTGTAGACCAGAAGAACTTAAGGTTGCAGGGACAGGAAGCAAAAATGTTCCTAGTGGGTCACTAGGGGTAATAGTTAGTGGTGCCACTCCCACTTCCACCCCTTGATTCCTGGACCCACAAATCTTTGTTATGGGAGAAACATCACCATAGAGTGGACACTGATTTAGAGCATACACAGCCTCCTGGAGAACATTGTCCCAGCCCTGCAAGGTAATGCCACCTAGTTGGAAATGTAATTGAATATTCAAAAGGCCATTTCACTGTTCTATTAATTCAGTTGCTTAAGGGTGATGGGGAACATGGTAAAACCAGTGAATTCCATGGGCATGTGCCCATTCCTGCACGTTGATGGTTGTGAAATGGGTTCCTTGATCAGAAGCAATGCTCTGTGGAATGCCATGGTGGTAGATAAAACATTCAGTAAGCACACAGATGGTAGTTTTGGAAGAAGCATTGAATGCAGAAAATGAAAACCCATATCCAGAGTATGTGTCTATTCCAGTTAAAACAAATCACTGTCCCTTCCATGGTGGAAGTGGTTCAATGTAATCAACCTGCCGCCGGGTAGCAGGCTGGTCACCTTGAAGAATGGTGCCCTATCAGGGACTGAGAGTGGATCTCCGCTGCTGGTTGATTGAGCATTCAACAGTGGCTGTAGCCAAGTCAGCCTTGGTGAGGGAACCTCCATATTGTTGAGCCCATCCATAACTGTCACCCCTACTTCCATGGAGACTTTGTTCATAAGCCCATTGGTAAATGACAGGAGTGGCTGGGGAAAGAGGCTGAACATTAGCCACAGAGTGGGTCATCTTATTCCCTTGATAATTAAAATCCTCCTCTGCTGAAGTCACACGCTAGTAAGCATTCACATGGGACACAAATATGTTCATGTTTCTTGCCCACTCATAAAAGTCTATCCACATAGCTATTCTCCAGACTTCCTTATTATCAATTTTCCAATCATGTTCCTTCCATGTCCCTGGCCATCTAGCCAAACCATTGGCAAAAGCCCATGAATCAGTGTACAAAGTCACCTCTGACCATTTCTTCTTCTAAGCAAAATGAAAAATCAGGTGCACTGCTCAAAGTTCTGCCCACTGTGAGGATTTGCCTTCACCTCTATACTTTAAGGATATTCCAGAAAAGGGCTGCAGTGCTGCAGAACCAGCTGTAAACCAGACCTTCATTTTCTCATCCCCAGTCAACCGATTGCAAGGGACTCCCCAAGAAGCCAAGTAGGCATTTGGGCTACTTCCTTATGTGACTTACTTGTACCTTAAGGACTGACTCAAGCTCATCTCCTATACACCATTTCCTCTTTACTATGGAGTGCTTCTGTGCATGCCCAACTTTTTGGTTTGGTGGGACAGACAATACCCAGCTCATGATAGGCAATTAAGGTCTCATGGTAACTTGATGGCTCATGTCTAAATGTTCAGTCTCTACTAAGGCCCAGTAGCAGGCCAAAAGTTGTTTCTTAAAAGGGGAATAGTTATCTACAGAAGATGACAGGGCTTTGCTCCAAAACCCTAAAAGTCTTCATTGTGATTCTCCTATAGGGCCTACCAAAGGCTCCAGACAGCATCTCTATTTGCCACTGAAACTTCCAGCACCATTGAATCTGCTGGATCATATGGTCCAAGTGGTAGTGCAGCTTGCCCAGCAGCCTGGGCCTGTCACAGAGCCTCCTATTGTTCCAGCCCCCAGTCAAAACCAGCAGCTTTTCTGGTAAATCAGTAAATGGGCCACAGTAGCAAATCCAAATGATGAATGTGTTGTTTCCAAAATCCAAAGAGAGAAACTAAGCATTGTGCCTCTTTTTTGGTTATAGGAGGGGGATACACAGCAGCTTATCCTTTACTTTAGAAGGGATAACTCAGCATTCCCCATACCACTGGACACCTAGAAATTTCACTGAGGTAGGAGGATCTTGTAATTTGTTGGTTTTACATCTCATCCTCTGTCATGCAAATGCCTTACGAATAAGTCTAGAGTTTTTGCTACTTCTTGTTCACTAGGTCCTATCAATATGATATCATCAATATAATGGACCAGTGTGATGTCTCATGGGAGGGAGATATGATCAAGCTTCCTGTGGAGAATATTATGAAATAGTGCTGGAGAGTTGATATACCTCTGATGCAAGACAGTGAAAGTATACTGCTGGCCTTACCATCTGAAAGCAAACTGTTTCTGTGGTCCTTACCAATGGCAATTGAGAAAAAAATATTTGCTATATCAACAGCTGCATACCAGGCACCAGGGATGTGTTGATTTTCTGAAACAATGATATCGCATCTGGGAGAGCAGCTGCAATTGGAGTCATCACCTGGTTAAGTTTACAATAGTCTACTGTCAACCTCCAAAGTACATATATTTTCTGAACAGCCCGAATAGGAGGGTTGAATAAGGATGTAGTGTCACTTTCAAATCCCTGATGGTGGCACTAAGCTCTGCAATCCCCCCAGGACATTGGCCGTGATTTACTATTTTACTAGGTAGGGACATATCTAGTTGCTTCCTCTTGGCCTTTCTAACAATAATAGCCCTCACTCCACAAGTCAGGGACCCAATGTGGGGATTCTGCTAGTTACTGAGTATGTCTATTCCAATTACACATTCTGGAACTGGAGAAATAACCACAGAATGGGTTCAGGGACCTACTGCACCCACTGTGAGATGGACCTGAGCTAAAACTCCATCAATCACCTGAACTCCATAAACCCCTACTCTTACTGGTGTACAACAGTGACTTTTTCATTCTCCTGGAATTAATGACATATCTTAGCCAGTTTCTGTTAATCCCTGAAATGTCTCATCATTTCCTTTTTCCCAATGCACAGTTACTCTGATAAAAGGTTGCAAGTCTCCTTGGGGAAAGATGGGAGGGAGATTAACAGTATAAATTTTTGGCAGTTTAACAGGATCCTTTGCCAAGGGGACCTGGCCTTCTCCTCATTCAAGTGGCTCTGGGTCTGTATACTGTCTCAAGTCTGGGAATTGTTTAATTTTTAAAAAATATTTTTCATTTTTTTAATGTCCCAAACTTTCCTTTGATTTTATTTTCAGTTTTTTAAAATTTCTATGTATTTTCTCTTATATTTAAACTTATCATTATTATTTCATTTTCCTATTAATTGTATTAGGCTATTGTAATGGCTTCATCTTTGAAGAAGCTTTAGATCCCAGAACAGTTACAATTGGGGTGGGGAGGATCGTTGGTGGGGGTGTCAAGGATGGGAGATGCATGGGAGGAAGTTCAACTGAACACATATATAAGGCATGCAAAAATGTTCAAATGTTCATAAGACATTGTCACAGTGCATGGAGGCTCACTCAATAACTGAGAGAATACTGAACTCCTACCATGGAAGGCTCTGCCACATTCTCTAAGGGAGCAGCAACAGTCTCCCAAGTCCAGGGACAGTGATTGGTAAGGAGGATGATCCACTGATCGGTCCTTCATATTGATGACTATGCTTATGACCCTTTGCTGTAGAAATTGAAACTTAGCCTACTGTTATGGGGTGCCTGAGGGTTGCCTCTTGAGAGCCTCCTTTTTGCTCAAATTTGGCTTCTCTCTAAGCCAAACTCAGCATATGAAAGCATTACCTTCCCCCCAGCAAAGAGCATGACTCCCAGGGGTGAGCCTCCCTGGCAATGACAGATTGCTACCAAGCACCAACTAGCAATGCAACTGGAAAAAGACCTCGAATAAAAAGGGGGAAAACATAAAGATGAATGTGTCTATATGGCTAAGAGACTTCAAAGTGAGTCAGAAAGTCATCCCAAAGGTAATGCTTACGCACATCTCAGCAGGATCTCATAGACTGTAAAAGTGGATACTACCCCAAATAGTGGGGCTCCTAATGGCTCTGGAGACACTCAGATCCTATGGACAGGGTAGATACCTCCAGATTTTGGTGCCTTGCCACTGGGCCCTACTTTGGAGTTTGTGCTCCTAAGACTGACAGAGTTGGACTCAATTATGTCTTCCCTGAACATGACTCATCCATCACTTCTATTCAAACCTATACTTGGTGCTGGAGTTTGTAGGTGTACATCCACAGCCTCGAGTCTTTGGCCCATCCATGTGCCAGCTGGGACAAGAACTTTGGTGGAATTGCAAAATCAGCTCTGACTTATTGTACTCACCAGAACAACTGTTGGGCAGATGATGATGGACAAGGCCTTCCCAGGGAACAGAAAGAGTCTGTAGCTGCAAGCAGGATAGTCCCATCCATCTTCCCCAGAGAATATAAGCCCCCTCTCAATTGGAGGTGGAATGGACGTCACCACTCCAGAATCCTTTGGAATGGGCAAAGCACTGTGGACTAGGGTGAACTTAATGGTATTCTACTATAGAAATATTGGGATTCCATCAATGAAAGTAATTACAAGTTTGTTGTGGAGCCAGTGGCCACTGGAGGCTCTGGGGGCAGGGAGAGGGGAAACAGTTATAATACAGGGGTTTTTTCTGGACCTGGGAATCATCCTGAATGATGTTGCAATGACAAATATATGCCATTATATAACATCAAACAGCATGCAGAATTGTGTGGGAAAGAGTGTAGACTACAATGTGAACTATGGTCCATGCTTAATGGCAAAACCCCAGGATGTGTTTATCAATTGCAATGAATGTGCCACACTAATGAAGGATGTTAATGTAGGAGGTTATAAGAGGTGTGGGAAGTGGGGCTTATGGGAATCCCTATATTTTTGTGTAACATTTATGTAATCTAAGTACCTTTTAAATAATAATAATAATAAAAAGAATATACTGAGCAGCACACTGGAAAAAAAAGATTAATGGCACTGATTAGAGAACTTGTATTTGAAATCAATGGTTAAAACATAATCACGCAACTATAAAAAACACCCATTCTGGAAAACAAATAAAATTCAATTCTTATCAAATTCCTTAAATCAACATAAATTCCAGATAGATAAATAGTTGAAATGTAAAAGATATCAACAGAAAGATGCTTGTCTTTATAGCACTCTATTTCAATTCTCTTGACTGTTCAGCATAATTCAAATAAAGCCCTCAAACACACACACACACACACAAATGAAATTCAAAAAATAATGTAGATTTGGGGGACATGGCCATTGGTTCAGGCAGATAAAGCTTAGTTCTCACTAAAACAATGGAGAAAGAGTCAAAGCCTGCCTTAGGGACTTGCTTTGGAGTACAGCAGACCAAGACACTGCTTCACAACACCCAAGAGAGTGAGGGACATAGAGACAAAGAAGCCAAAACAGCTAATCATGAATTACTAAACCTCCTGGCCACCAGAAAGGTCTTCCCTCCCCAACCGCTGAGATATTAAGTGAGGGTAAAACCCCTGGTAAATTACATTTAACTAACAGGAAAGCAGACATGTTTCTCCCTGTCAACTGCTTTGGATTGAATAGAACAGGAAGGCATTTTGAGTCACATAGGAGGGTACCAGAAAGTTAAAGAAGCCAAGTGAAAATCATGACTTGCTTGCCCCTTTGGCTGGAAGGGGCATATATAATCTGCCATCAGGGCAAAGAGCATAGGTGGAGCTACTGGCTCCCAGCTCTGAACAAGTCTGTGAATGGATTCCCAGGGAGGAAGAGAGGTCTGAGAGAGCAGAGAGTGATATCTTTGGAGTGAATTTGACCAGCTGAGCCACTCTTGAATATCAGAAGGGGCCCAGACTCTACTGGGAGAAGCGAGAGACATCTCCTCAGGCAGGCTGTCATGCCCAGCTGCTCGGGGAGAAAAAGGAAGTAGATCAGAGAGGAGTCAGAGACAGACAGACATTTAATCATCGAGACTACCAAACTTCAAGGAATATAAACTGTCCAAGGAAAAGGGAGTAGAGGGTCTTCAGAAAGGCTAACTAACCTAAGGAGGCAGGTTATCTCAGTGGAAGAATTCCTGCCTTGCACGTACAAGGTTCCTGGTTCAATTCCTGGATCTTAGAGTAATGATCCACTAGCTTATCAAGCATCCAACTGAAACTTTACAACAGGGAGCATATAGATATTCTTTTTTTTTTTTTTTTTTTTTTGGCAGCTCAATATTGTAAACTTTATTCCTCCAACTTTAGATATTCTTAAGTTCAGTGATCTGTAGAAATTTCTTCATTAAATATTAATAATAATTTCTTCATTAAAGCTGTAATAATTAAAAGTATTTTAGATTGTTTCTGTTAGACACATGGTTCTACTCTACTGAAATCATAATGCTGAGTTATAGGCTGTATGCAGTTACAAGATGAGTGAATTTAAGCTACATTTATATTACATATTTTATGATGTGTTATGAATTTTAAGATGAAATCCTCACAATATAATATAGCAAAATAAAGTATGTATTCACATAATGCATTAGAATTCCAAGTCTTTAAGCCATTTGATTTCCTCTGTCTCACCACTAGAGAAAATATGAATGAATGTAATTGTGATGGTTGCCTATTGTACAACCTAAATATCAACCGGTTATGACTTGATTTCCTTACTGTATCTATAAAACCAAATTTTCTATCAGTTAGCATGCTTTTGCATGTATTGTATGTATTGTGAGAATTTTGATTTTTACCCATAATAATAATAAAAAAAAAAAGAGATCACAGTTAACAGAAGAGCAAAAGAGACTGAGCAATCAGGAAGTAGGAGGAAAACCGAGCAAGTGTGATACTCTTGAAGCCAAGTGAAGCAATTGTTTCACAAGGAAGAGATTGTTCAACTGTACCAAATGCTGTATGTTGAGTAAAAAAAAAAATAATTGGAATTTTAATTTGGCATTCTCTTACTTAGATATTCTTTTTGTATTAGCTTTTCTTGGATCTCTTATTTAAAAAAAAAAAAGCTTCCTCTTTTTATTTTCCTTATTTTACTCACTAAAACCCTGTTCAAAACCTGCAGAGGGCAGGCTACAGGGTGATTGATTGAACACCGGCAGCCTGAGAAGATGCATATGGGTCAATGAGGGGAGGCTGCCTTTCTGTGTTTATTTTTGTTATTAGTTCTGTTTTTCTCTCTTTCTCCTTTTTTTAAATGAGTTGCTACTGTTTTGTTTCTTGATCATTGTGTTTCCCCTTCTTTTGTTTCTCTGCTTTTTAAAATTTTGTTTTGCTTAATGATTTTTTCTACCTACTTTATTTCTTCTATCTCTTTTGTCTTTCTATCTTCTTTTTTCTGTTGTTCTTTTATTACACTCTTTGGGTTTGGTCTTTAATATTTCTTGTTTTTATTACTCTCTCTCTCCTTTTTCTTTTCTGCTTTCTTTTTTTCTAAATTTTCTCTCTTTTCTTTTTCTTTTCCTGTTCTCATCATTCCAGCCTTTTAATTCATTCTATTATTCAGCATTCAGTGTCTTGTTTCATTGTTCCTATTCCACTTTTTAAACCTTATTCCTAGTACTTCTTACTCATGTTAGTTATTCATATTCTTAAGTCTTCTATGGTTCCTTTCATATGTTTTACTATTATTTTTACTGTTATAATTTTTTTCTACCTATCTCTTTCTATTTCTCTCATCTGATTTTTTATGGAACATAGACAACAACAAGGAAATAGAACAAGTGGAATGAAATGTCCAAGTGAAACCTTACCACACACACAAAAACAATAAAGAATAATACCCTAGAGTAGAAAGAGAAGCTGAATAAACACATCAAGATAAACATATGCTTAGACAGCAACAAATAATTACAAGCCATAATAAGAATCAGAAAGACATGGACCAGTCCAATGAACAAACTAAAAACCAGGAGGAGATGCAGAACATGGAAAAACTAATCAGAGATGTCCAAACAAATATTATGAATTACCTTAATGAAGTGAAGGAAGAGAATAAGGATATTAAGAAGACATTGTGAAAACATACTGAAGAAATTGTAAACATATATATATATATATAAATAACATTTTTGTAATCAAATGCACATATATGCATATATATTTATATATCATTTTACAAATATTGGTATGTATATGTATTGTGAAAATTTTGATTTTTACCCACAATAAAAAATAAATAAATTAAAAATAATAATAATAAAATAAAACCACCTTGGCAAAAAAAAAAAAAAGATAATGGATATGATGATGATGAAAGGCACAATGCAATAAGTAAAAAATACACTGGACACACATAACAGCAGATTTGAAAAGGCAGAGGAAATAATCAAACAGATAATAGAATAGATAGATAAGAAGATAGATAAAAATCCAGCAGGGACTTTTGGATTTGAGTGACAGCATGAAACACACAAACATATGCATTATAGGCATCCCAGAGGGAGAAGAGAAGGGAAAGGGGACAAAAGGTGTGTTGGAGGAAATAATGGTGGAAAATTTCCCAACCCTACTGAGCGAGATAGATGTACATTTTCAGGAAGCCCAGCATACTCCAAAGAGTATAAATCCTAACAGGTCTACTCCAAGACATATACTTGTCAAATTGTCCAATGCTCAAGAAAAAGAGAGAATATTGAAAGCTGCAGGAGAAAAGAGATCCATCACATATAAGGGAAGCTCAATAAAATTAAGTGCTGATTTGTTATCTGAAACCATGGAAGCAAAAAGGCAGTGGTATAACATAGTTAAGGTGCTAAAATAAAAAAAATTTCTAGCCAAGAATTCTCTTTCCAGGGAAGGTAGCATTCAAAACTGAGGGAGCATTCAAAATATTCACAGAGAAACAGAAATTAAAAGATTATGTCAATAAGAATCCTGTCCTTCAAGACATACTACCAGGAGTTCTGTAGGTTGAAAGGTCAAAACAGGAGAGAGAGAGTTGGAGGAGAGTAAAAGAACAACTAAAAAATAAAAAGAGAATTAAAAATAACATATGGCATACATAAACCTAAAGAAAATATAGGAAATGTAATTCATTGTCAGTAATAACATTGGATGTTAATGGATTTAACTCACCAGTCAATAGACGCAGATTGCCATAATGGATAAATAAATATGACCCATCCATATGCTGTCTACAAGAAACCCACCTTAGACACAGAGATGCAAGAAGGCTTAAAGTGAATGGTTGGAAAACAATTTTACAAGCAAACAATAACCAAAAAAGGGCAGAAGTAGCTATAATAGTGTGAGAAAAATAGATTTTAATTGCAAAATATTGTAAGAGACAAATAAGAAAATTATATATTAATAAAAGTACTAATATTTCAAGAAGAAAAAACAATGATAAACATTTATGAACCCAACCAGGGTGCCTCAAAATACATAAGGCAAACACTGGAAAAACTAAGTGGAGAAGTAAATGCCTCTACAATTATAGTAGGGAAATTTTATACACCATTATCACCATTAGACAGAATATCTCAATATAGAATCAATAAAGAAACAAAGACTTTGAATAATACAGTAGAGGATCTGGACCAAATAGACATATACAGAACATTACACTCAAATAAAGTGGGATATACATTCTTCTTGAGTGCACATGGATAATTCTCCTAGGTAGACCACATGCTAGGCCACAGAACAATTCTCAATGAATTCAGACAGATCAAAATTATACAAAGTAAACTCTCTAACTACAATGGAATGAAGCTGGAAATCAGTAAGGGGCAGAAAACCAGATTAGGTACAAAGACATGGACATTAAACAACACTCTCTTAGACCAACAGTGGGTCAGGGAGGAAATTGCAAAAGAAATCATTAACTTCCTTGAAATGAATGAAAATGACAACACCATGTATCAAAACCTATGGGATACAGCAAAAGCTATACTGAAAGGGAAATTCATAACCATAAATGCCTATATTAAAAAAGAACAATGAGTTAAAATTAATGATCTTACAGCACACCTGGAGGAATTAGAAAAAATCAACAGACTAATCCCAAAGGAAGTAGAAAGAAATAAATAAAAAGTAGAGCAGAGATAAATGGAGTTGAAAATAAGAAAGCGCTAGAAAATTTAAACAACACAAAAACTCATTCTTAGTAGATTAAGAAAATTGACAAGCCCTTAGACAGATGAACAAATAAAAAAAGAGATATGAGACAAATACATAAAATAAGAAATGAGGAAGAGTATATCACCATTGACCACACAGAAATAAAGAGTATTATAAGATGATTTTTGCAAAATTGTATGCCAACAAGATGGATAATTTAGAGGAAATGGACAAATTCCTGGAAACATATAAGCTGCCTACATTGACAAAAGAAGAAATTGATGAACTCAACAGACCAATCACAGTTAATGAGATAGAATTAGTCATCAAAAACCTCCCAACTGGGTCAGTGATGGGGGATACATGGGAGGAAGTTCACCTGGGAATACATATAAGGTATATAAAAATGTTTAATTGTTCAAAGTGGCATTGTCACAGTGGGTTGAGACTCACACAATAACTGATAGAATATTGAATTCCCATTATGGATTGCTCTGCCACATTCTCTAATGGAGCAGCAACAGTCCCCTAAGTACAGGGGCAATGACTGGCGAAGGAGAATGATACATTGATGGGCCCTTGATATTGATGACTATGCTTATGAGCCTTTGCTGTGAAATTGAGACTTTGCCTACTGTTATGGTGTGCCTAAGAATTGCCTCCTGAGAACCTCCCTGTTGCTCAAATTTTGCCTCTTTCTAAGCCAAACTCAGTATATAAATGCATTACCTTTCCCACAGTGTGGGTCATGACTCCTGGGGATTATCCTCCCTGGTACTGAGGGATTACTACCAAGCACCAACTAACAATGCAATGGGAAAAAGACCTTAAATAAAAGTGGGGAAAAAAAGACAAATGAGTTTATATGCTTCAAAATGAGTTGGGAAGTCATCCAAGAGTTAAAGCTTATGCATATCTCAGCAGGATCTCATAGACTGCTAAAGTGGATACTACCTCAAATAGAGGGGTTCCTGAGGGCTCTGAAGACACCCAGATCCTATTGTCAAGGCAGATAGCTCTGGAGTTTGATGCCTTGCCAGAGTGCCTTACTTTGGAGATTGTGTTCCAGAGAGTGACAGAGTAGGACTCAATTATGTCTTCCCTACACATGGCCCATCTGTCCCTTCTATTTAAACCTATACTTGGTGATGGAATTTTAAGTGTACATCCAAGGGACTTGAGTCTTTCATCTGTCCATGTCCTACCTGGGCCTGGAACTTCAGCCGAGTTGTAATATCTACTCTACAGATCATTTGGACTCACCCAGGACAACTAACAATGAGATGATGATGGACAATGACCATCCCAAGGAACAGAGAGAGTCTGCAAGTGTAAGCAAGATAGTCCAACCCATGTTTCCCATCATATATAAGCCCCCTCTCAATTAGAGATGGAGTGGACATCACCATCCCAGAAACCTCAGGATTGGGGAAAGAAATATGGGCTACAGTGGACATACTGGTATTCTACTATAGACATATTGTGATTCTAGCAATGGAAGAAATTACAGCATTGATGTGGAGCCAGTGGCCACTAGAGGTTCTGGATGCAGGGAGAGGGAAAGACAGTTGTAATATGGGGGCTTTTCAGGACTTGGGAATCATCCTGAATGACATTGCAATGACAGATATAGGCTATTTTTATATCATCTCATAACGTGCAGAACTGTGTGCCTGAGAGTGTAGACTACAATGTGAACTATGGTCCATGCTCAATGGCAAAGCACCAGAATGCATTTATTAATTGCAATGAATGTGCCACACTAATGAACGATGTTTATGTGGGAGGGTTTTGGAGGTGTGGGGGATGTGACACAATGGAATCCCTATAATATTTTTTTTGTAAAATTTATGTAATCTAAGTATCTGTTAAAAATATATATATTATTAAAAAAAGAAAAAAGGAAAACTTCCAAACTAAGAAAAGCCCAGGACCAGATGGCTCCACAGGTGAAGTCTACCAAACATTCCAGATAGCTCTAACACTGAAGCCACAAGAAAGAAAAATATAGACCAATCTCTCTAATGAAACTAGATGCTAAAATTCTCAACAAAATACTTGCTAATCACACTACCAACACATCAAATGAATTATACACCATGACCAAGTGAGTTTTTCCCTGGTATGCAAGTATGGTATAACATAAGAAAATCAAACAAACAATACACCACATAAACAGATTGAAAGAAAAATATCACATGATCATCTCAATAGATGCAGAAGCATTTGACAAAATACAGCACCCTTTCCTGATAAAAACACTTCAAATGATAGGAATAGAAGGAAAGTTCCTCACCATGATGAAGGGTATGTATGAAAAACCCACAGCAAACATCGTATTCAATGGTGAAAACCCAAAAACTTTCCCTCTAAGATCTGGAACAAGAGAAGGATGCCCGCTGTCACCATTCATATTTACCACTGTGTTAGCAGTACTTGCTCGAGAACTTATGCAAAAAAAAAAAAAAAAAAAAAAAAACCATATAAAAGACATACAAATTGAAAAGAATAGGTTGAAAGTTCACTAATTGCAGATGATATGATTCTATATCTCAAAAGACCTGAGAAATCTACATCAAAGCTTCTAGAGATTGTAAAAAAGTTCAGTAATGTGGCAGGTTATAACATTAAGGTGCAAAAATCAGTAGCATTTCTGTACACCAACAATTAGCAATTTGAGGAGCAAGTCAAGAAAAAAATCCTATTTACAATAGCAAATAAATGAATAACTAAGACTAATTAAATAAGATGTAAATAACTTGTACACAGAAAACTACACAACACTGTTAAATGAAATCAAAGAAGACCTAAATAAATGGAAGAATATTCACTGTTAATGGATAAGAAGAATAAAAATCATTAAGATATTTATCCTACCCAAACTGATTTACAGATTTAATAAAATCCCAAAAAAATTCACCACAGTATGTTTTATTGAACTCAGAAAGCTAACTATGAAATTTGTTCGGAAGAGCAAGAGGTGCCAAATAGCCAAAGACATATTGTAAAAGAAAAATGAAATGAGAGGAATGGCACTACCTGACTTTAAAACATTCTACGAAGCTACAGTGGTCAAAACTGCAAGGTATTGGCACAAGGATAGGCATATTGACCAATGGAATCAAATTGAAAGTTCTGATATACATCCTCACATATAAAGTCAACTGATATTTGACAAGGCCACCAAGCCCACTTAACTGGGAGAGAATGGCCTCTTCAATAAATGATGTTGGAGAAATGGATATCTTTATCCAAAAAAAAAAAAAAAGAGAGAGGAAAACCATCTCACATCTTATATAAAAATTAACTCAAGATGGATCAAAGATCTAAATATAAAAGCCAAGACTGTAAAGATCTTGGAAGATAATGTAGGGAAGCATCTAAAAATTTTATATTAGGAAATGGATTCATGAACTTTACACTCAAAGCACAAGCAATGAAAGAAAAAATACATAAATGGGACCTCCTCAAAATTAAAAATTTTTGCACCCCAAAGTAATTTAAGAAAATAAAAAGGCAGCCATCTTAATGATAGAAAATATTTGGTAACCATGTATCTGATAGGGGCTTAATATCCAACATATATAAAGAAATTCTACACTTCAAAAAGAAAAAGTAAAACAACCCATTTGAAAAATGGGCAAGTGATTTGAATAGACACTTCTCCAAAGTAGAAATACAAATGGCTAAAAACCACATGAAAAGATGTTCAACATCACTAGTTATTAGGGAAATGCAAATCAAAACTAAAATGAGATATCACCTTACACCCATTAGATTGGGGGCTATTAAAAAAAGCAGAGGACTACAAGTGTAGGAGAGGATTTGGAGGAATGGGAACCCTCATTCACTGCTGGTGGGGAAGTAAAATGGTGCAGCCATTGTGGAGGACAGTTTGGTGGTTCCTCAGAAAGCTAACTATAGAACTGTCTTATGATCCAGCAATTCCACTGCTGGGTATATACCTAGAAGAACTGAAAGCAAGGCTTCAAGCTGTGTATGTCTAACTGAGCTTATAAATTCATTACTTTCCCCCTAGCATGGGCTATGACTCCCAGGGATGAACCTCCCCGGCACTGAGAGATTACTGTCACGCACAAACTAGCAATGCAACTGGAAAAAGATCTTGACCAAAAGGGGAAAAAGTTAAATACAAATGAGTTTATGTGGCTAAGACACTTCAAGGTGAATCAGTAAGTCATTCCAGAGGTTACACTTATGCATATTACAGCAGGATCTCATTGACTGTCAAAGTAAATACCACCTTAAATAGTGGGACTTTGAGGGCTCTGGAAACATCCAGACACTATAGTCGGGGCAGATAGTTCAGGAGTATGATCCCTTGCCAGTGGACCCTTCTTTGGAACTTATGCTCCCCCATGTGAGAATGTTGGACTCAGTTGTGATTTCCCTAAACATGGCTCTTCTGACCCTTCTATTTGAACCTATAATTAGTACTAGATTGATAGGTGTACATCTAAGAGACTAAAATCTATGGGCTGTCCATGTGCCGGGTAGGCCCTGAATCTGAACAGAGTTGCAGCACCTACTCCTGTTCATTGAACACACACAGGGCAACTAAGAAGGAGATGATGACAGACAATGACCATCCCAAGGAACTGAGAGAGTGTAAAACTGCAAGCAAGAATGTCCCATCCATCTGCCCCATGTGATCGAAGCCCACTCCCAATCCTCAGTATTGGGGAATGAACTATGGACTAAAGTAGACTTACTGGTGTTCTACCATAAATTTATTGTAATACTAGCAGTGGAAGAAATTATATTGATTTGGAGGCAGTGGCCACTGGAGGTTCTGAGGGCAGAGAGATAGAAAAACAGGTGAAATATGAGGACATTTTCAGGACTTGAGAATTGTCTTTGAATGACATTACAATGACAGGTACAATCTATTACATATCTTGCCATAACCTACAAAATTGTGCAGGAGAGGGTGTTAACTACAATGTAAACTTTACTCCATGTTTAGTGGCAATGCTCCAAAATGTTTTCATCAATTATAATGACTGTGCCACACTAATGAAAGATGTTAATGTGGGAAAATGTGAGAGGTGTAGGGAACAGGACACATGGGAATCCCCTATATCTTTATGTAACATTTTTGTAATCTAAATATATATATATTTTTTAATTTAAAACATTAAGATTCTAAGAGGAAAGAAAAATTAAAAAAAATAAAACAGCCAATAATAATAATAATAATGTGGAAGAATATTTGATAAAAGTGAAATAAGGAAAATCTTCCTAAGCAAGATATAACAACTATATATAATTTTGATAAATCAGATACGTAAAAATAAAAAAAAACCTACATGATCAAAGAATTTTTACATAGCATAAAAAGTTGAAAATAACCCAGAAATATAGTAATTAATTTTTTAATAGAAACAAGAATAATTTACTTAGTACATCATAAAAATCAGTGTGCATCATATTGACAATGAAGGAAATAAGTAAAAGTTATTAACAGACAATTCACAGATAAAACTTACAAATAATTTTAAACATGTGAAAAGGTGCTCTAATCTAAAGGATCTCAATTAAAAATACAAAATAAGAACAAATTTAATAATTCATCCTATTGTCAAATACCACAAATGTATATAAAATGATGGTTTTTGAGAATGGGAACAAGCAAGTATTTCACAGACTGTGGCAAGATTGTGATTAGTACAACCTCAAGAATGGCAATTTGGCAATTACTTTTAAAGTAAATATTTTAAATACTTGTAACATTTGATGGAAAAATCCATTTCATAGGACTCATATTTGTATATTTTCAAAAACATATTTATTGCAGAATTGTTGCTCATAGATAAAGTCTAGAAACAATATGAAGAACTGAAACCTTAATTTAGTAAATCTCTTTGAGGTCTTAATGCAATATGAGGCTAAGTGAGAATAGTTAGGTACACATGAACATGGTCTAATAAGGAAATAGCATCAAGATATTTATGAATTAAAAATAAAATTTATTCATTCTGACAAAAGCTCTGTGAGATTCGGCTATGGATGGATAGTAGATTGACTTCTCATTTTATGCCAGTTTGTGTATTTTCCAGGTATGGTATCTATTATTTTTGAAGTTTCAATTTTTAACAACTATAAAAGGAGACAAGCAGACACAGAGGAATGCACAGCAAATCGACACAGAGAGCACAAGCAGCAAGGGGGGGGATAAATAAATAAAAATAAATCTTTAAAAAAAAAACATATGTAATGCAATTGAAATTAAATAAAGAGGCCAGTCTATATCACATCAAATATTTTAAATAGCGTAATAAAAGGAATGGGCATAAATTACAAGAATTTAACTAAAAACAAATCTATAACTGAGAAAGTGTGAAAAATAATGCAGGAATTAGTTAAAATCATTGCAATTATGAAAATTAAAATAAATAATTCATTATATATTATTATTATTGACTCCACACAATATATTCATAATGCCCTTCTAGGTGGGGTGACAAAAAAGACAGTATTGAGCATCACATTTAAGGCAACTTCTGGGTTCCAAGAGGATATTTACTAAAGGCAACTTATTCTCCTTGTGGAAGACAATGTATTCATTTATTGCCCGATATGACTTTTCTTCTCCACAGCTTCTTCATAGCATTCATCATCTCTGAATTTCTCAGAGAATATATTAAAGGGTTTATCATAGGGGTTATGACTATATAAAACAGGCTCAATGATTTGTCAATAGGGAAGTTTCTAGCAGGTCTTGCATACATGAAAATACATGGAACAAAGAAGAAGACAACCACAGTGATATGGGAACCACAGATGGATAGGGCTTTCCTCCTCCCTTCTTGACTAAGATTCTTTAAGGAGTACAAAATGATACCATAAGAGATGAGTCAGAGCAGAAACACAATATTGCAGATCAGCCATCCATTAATCACCATTAAGAGTCCAACAACATAAGTGTCAGTACAGACAAGTTTCAATAAGGGGAACATGTCACAGAGAAAATGATTAATGACATTGGGACCACAGAATGGGAGCCCATGAAGAGAGATCAGTTGAATGACTGAGGACAAAAAAATCCCCAACCAAGGACACTATTAGCAGCACAACACATACCCATTGCCTCATGATAATCAGATAAAGCAAGGGCTTAAATATGGCCACATAGTGGTCATATGCCATGGCCAGAAGAAGAAAGACCTCCGATCCACCAAAGAAGTGCTCCAAGAAGAGCTGGATCATACAATCTTGGAAGGATATGAACGTTTGTCCAAAGAACAAGACTGAAATCAATTTTGGAGAAATACCTGAGGCATAAATGGCATCTATAAATGATAAACCAGCAAGAAAGAAGTACATAGATGACCCCAGGAACTTATTGACAGTTACAGTAACAATGATAACAATGAGTAAGTTGCTCACTGTATTAGTCAGCCAAAGGAGTGCTAATGCAATATACCAGAGATTGGTTGGTCTTTATAACAGGTATTTATTTGGGGTAGAAGTCCACAGTTACCAGGCTATAAAGCATAAGTTTCTTCCCTCACCATAGTCCATTGCCATGTGCTGGAGGAAGACAGCTGCTCGGTTCAGGCTTCTTGGGTTCCTGTCTTCCTGGGGCTGCATTTCTCTCTGGGCTTAGCAACTCTGGTTCCTCCACAAGGTCAGCTGTAGACTATTAGACTCTCTAGGCTTTGCTTCTCTCCACAAGGCCAGATGTGAACTCCCAGGAAAATGGCTCATCTCTATCCCAGGGCCTTCTCTCCAACATTAAAACTCCAGCATCAAAACTGCTTCAACTCTGTTCTTGCCATACCTTTTATATTTGATTCCCCCACCCACCAAATGGTGGAGCCCAATGCCCTACTGATGTGGCCCAGTTAATGCCCTAATCATAACTTAATCATGCCCACATTAGCATACCAGTTTACAAGCATAATACAATATATATTTTTGAAATTCATAATTACATCAAACTGCCAAACAGTGACACCCAACATGGTCAAAATGTAGAAGATTGAGAAGATAATAGAAAATAGTTTCTGTTCATTTGGATTCTGTGTGAGGCCCAGGAGGACAAAATAAGTCACATTTTTCCGTGGTTCCATATTCTTTTATAAGTATTGAGTTCAGATTTTAGAAGGAATTTATATATAAAACAGTGAATATAATTTAAATGTATTATAAGAATAATCTTTCTTTTCTATTCATTCAATCAAAAATTGTGTAAGCACCTATTTCTGTCAAAACAAACATCGACATTGTAATTACAAAGTTGATTAAAATATAATTCTCTGCTTTCAGTGATTTAATACATGATAATAGGATCCAACAAATACAGAACAATGCAATGTAATATTATAAATATCTTTTTGTGATATATGGGTGCATACTGTAGGAACATCTAAATAATAATTGGATTAGGGAAGGCTTCCTAGAGGAAGCTTGTTTTTGGTTTGTTTAAAGAATTAATAATTGGCTAGAAAAAGAGAGGTTGAGAAGGGAATTCTATGAAAAGTTGTACTATGTATAAAGTCACTACCATATAAACTTGAAGACCCATTTAAGATAATCTACATGTTCAAGTGGGTACGGATAATTGAAATTTTGTGAGCATCTAATAAGCTAAAATGTATGAAAGCCTATATAGCACAGTGTCCAAAACAATGTGGGAAATCAACCTAACATTTTTATAAAATATCTGTAAGCTTAATTTTTGGCAAAACAGCATATATATAATAACTTTATATCCCTCTGAAATGTAGAACAGAATACTAAGAAAACTAATCTTCATTTCATTAGTTTCACTGAAATAAAATAATAAATTAATGAAAAGAAATTATAGCCTTGTATCAAATGCTATGAATATGATTAAATTATGTATACCTTCAATCCTTCCAGTAATAAATATTATTATTCCTTTTTCATACTTGAAAATACTGAGGTTCAGAATAAGTAACTTTTTTCATGGTCACATATTTTTAAGAACTAGATAGTATATAATTTCTATTGACTTCAAAGCCCCTGTGTATCCAGAGTTTTTTCAACTTTTCAATTCTTACATGTTCAAGTGACATAAATTCTTACATAATAAGAAAATTAACATATTCACAAAGCTTGTTTTCCACTATTAACTGTTAAAATCTTAACTTTTGAAACCCTGTTCACACTCTGAAGGAGACTTTTTAAGTTATACATATGTACCTGGAAATTCATTCTCCAATTCAACATGACCACAGAAGGAAAAAATCTGCATTTTTCCTTGGAAATAAATTTGATTTCATATATCTACGTCCATCAATTTTCTTCACAGGCTCTTCTTGATATTCCAGAAAATTATCATTTGAGCTGTGCAATCTATTTGAAAGGAATTCAATGATGCAAACAGAAAGAAAAAAAAATCCATTGTTAGGGTAATATATTAAAAAAGCAAACAAATTCTATATCTACCTACGATGATAGAATTACACGTTTTTGAGTAAATTCTTTACAATTAACTTCTTTTCTGAAATCTTTGATAAAGGAAAGTATCAATTCAGAATTTGTCCATCTAATTCAACTGTATTGAACCGGCCAAACATGTACTTGAGAGTTTGAGAGTTTTGTTATGGCACAAAGTAGCCATGTTTTAGATATTATGGGCATTATAGTGACTTTTTAAATATCATGTTTTAAGCTTAATAAAGCATCTCATGAAGTAGTTAAAACAGTTTTTTGAAGGATAATCATTTTTTCTTCTATATGGGCAAACAACATTGAATCTTTTATCCTTTCTATCCACAACATTTTTTTTTTTATTGTGGGTAAAAATCAAAATTTTCACAATACATACCAACATTTGCAAAATGATATATAAATATATATGCATATATGTGCATTTGCTTACAAAAATGTTATATATATAAATATATTTTAAGAGGTGCTTAGATTACCCAAAATATTACACGGAACCAACTGGGATTCCCATGTTGCCCACCTCCCACACCTCCCACCACATCCCACGCAAATATCTTCCACAAGTGTGGCCCACCACCCTCAATGGACTTACACATCCTGGGGCCTTGCCACCAACCATAGACCACAGTTCACACCATAGACCACACTCTCTCCCACACAGTTCTGAGTGGTGAGTGCTGATTTAAAATGGCCTACATCCATTGCCACAACGGTACTCAGGACAACCTCTAAATCCCAAAAAGCCCCTGTATTTCAACTGCTCGTCCCCTCTCTGCCCCAAAAGTGTCAAGTGGCCACTGGCTCCACCTCATTGTTATAATTTCTTCCATTGCTAGAATCACCATATGTGAACAACAGAATACCATCAAGTTCACTCTAGTCCATAATTCTTCCCCTAATCCTGAGGAGACTAGGAAGGTGATGTTCACTCCACATCCAAGTGAGAGAGGGCTTATATTCCATGGATATGGTGGGTGGGATGATCCTGCCTGCAGATGCAGGCCCTCTCCATTCCCTAGGATGGCCATTGCCCATCGTTCTCTCCTCGCCAAGTGACTTGGATGAGTCCATTGAGCTGTAGGGTAGGAGATGCAGCTCCACCAAGATTCCATGCACACCTGGCGTTAGGTAGGCCAGAGGCTCCAGTCTCTGGAAGTATACCTAAAAACTTCTGCATCACATATAGGTTTGAATAGAAGGGACTGATGAACCATGGCCAGGGAGGACTTATTTGAGTCCAATTCTGTCACTCTCAGGAGCACAGATTCCAAAATAGAGCCCACTGATAAGGCATCAGTCTCTGGGTCTATCCCCACTTATATAGGACCTGGGTGTCCTCAGAGTTCTCAGGATCCCCTCTGTGTGGGGTGATAGGCACTTAGATGTTCTATGAGCTCCTACTGAGATGTGTGTATGAGTTACCTCTGGGATGACCTCCCGACTCTCTTTGAAGTCTCTTAGCCACTTGAACTCATTTGTCTTTATCTTTTCCCCCTTTAATTCAAGGTCTTTTTCCAGTTGTGTTGCCAGTTGGCACTTGGTATTAATCCCTTGTTGCCAGGGAGGCTCATCCCCGGGAGTCATGTCCCACGTTGGGGGGAAGGTAATGCAATCATATGCTGAGTTTGGCTTAGAGAGAGGTCACATTTGAGCAACAAGGAGGCTCTCAGGTGGCAACCCTTAGGCACCCCACAACTGCAGGCTAAATCTCAGTTACAAGAGCAAAGACTCAAAAGGGTAGTCATCAATAAAAAGAACACATCAGTGGGTCACCCTCTTTTGACAGACACTGTCCCTGCACTCAGAGGACTATTGCTGCTCCCTTGGAGACTGTGGCAGAGCTCTCCAGGCTAGGAATTTAGATTCCCTCATTTATTGTGTGATTGTCCACCCATCATGACCATGCCCCATCTTTTGATCTTTTGAACGATTTTGTATATCTTTCATGTATATTCAGATGAACTAATTCCCATGAAACCCCCCTCCCAGACACCCCCCACCAATAATCCCCTGCAGTACCCATTGTAA
>JAKSZT010054430.1:808220-871515 GCA_026826555.1 Tolypeutes matacus | reverse complement strand
AATATTTGTAAAATGATATATAAATATATATGCATATATGTGCATTTGCTTACAAAAATGTTATTTATATATATATAAATATATTTTAAGAGGTGCTTAGATTACCTAAAATATTACACGGAACCCACTGGGATTCCCATGTTGCCCACATCCCACACCTCCCACACCTCCCACCACATCCCACAAGAAAATGTTTTTAAAAGGTAAAGCCTGGAGCCAAACAACATGGGTTCAAATTTTACCTCTGGCATTCACTAGCTTGTGACCTTGGAAAACATTTAAATTTTCCAAGTTTCAGTTAATTATCTTTGAATCAGATATAATAGTACCTATTTCATGACTATTATAAAGTTTAAACAAGACAAGGCCTACATAGTAGCTTTTAAATTATTTTAAATAAGTGATAACTTTCCAATTATTATTCTGTTTGTTTATTTGTCACAAAAATGTGATTAAATTTTGTGGTCTTTCTTATTGGATTTTGACTTAGGAGACATTTAAACCTGTAAGGTGACTTCTTCAGAGAGATTATCTCATCTGTACTGCATTAATTTTATTGGGTTTACTCTCAATATTCTGAATGTTTTCATGGCCTGTTAAGATATGGTTTAGGAATGAATCATGTCACCACAAAAGACATCTTCAATCATAAGACCAGGACTTGGGTGTAAACCCATTTATATATAGGACCTTTAAAGATGGCATTATTATTTAAGATGTAGCTAAAATGAATGAGGGTAGGTTTGAATCCAAAGTGTTGAGGTTCTTATAAAAGAAGGAATTTGGACACCAAAGTAGAAGCCAGAATTTAGGAAAAGCAAGAGGAAGAAGACATTACTGTATGAAAACAGAGGCAGAAATTGGTGCAATTCACCTATAAATCACGGAAAACCAAGTATTGGTTGAAATCCAACACCAGAAGGCTACAGACTTTGAGTGAAAGTATGTCCTCTTGACACTTTGATGTAGGACTTCTGAAACTGAATCCAAAACTGAGCCAATTTTCTTGTGTTTTAGCCAACCATTGTGTGGCATTTGTCCTATCAGCTTAAAACATTAAGACTTTATATCTACATTCAATTGAATGATAAATATAAATCACAGAATATTTTAAAAGTCAGATGGAAATAGATGATGAAGAACTGAGGGAAATAACAAAGGGTGATATTTATTAAACATATATTGAGTACCAGACTCTCATTTGGATTCTTTGTACATTTTATTTCATCCATTGCTTAATACAGCCCTAAAATGTATATACTATTATATCATTTTACTTATGAACTAAGTTTAAAATATAATTTTGGAGATTGTGAAATGTATGCAGTGTTATGTAAACTGATAAGACAGAATTCAATCACTGTACTCTTGACTCTAAAGCCTAAAGTCTTTCCGTATCACCTGAAATATTGTTGTCTGCAGGACTTCCAGAGACCAAATAATGTCCCTAAAGGACAATAATGTCCTTTCATGACATTCATAGAGAAAGTTATGTGACAAAGAATTGAGGCCAGGACAAGATCCACAGAAGCCCTGGCCGAGATAGAATGAGGCTTCTGCCATTTCTAGAAGAAGCATCAGCCCTAATCTGCCCAAACTGTAAGCTGGATCAATACCAGTCAAAATTTATTCTATTTTAAAACCAGTTATATAATGTTTACTTTTTGCCAGGGACTGTTATAAGCACTTAAAATATATTAACACAAGTATACAAGTATTCTTACCATTTTACAAATGAAAATTAAGCACAGAAAGGTTAAAAAATTTGCCCAGGTCATAATAAACTAGAAAACCTAACACCAGAATCTGCTCTTAAACACCCTGTTATAATATCCCTTCTGAATAAATACAACCCTTTATTTTAACTTTATTCCTATTCTGGATGTCTATTTTGTTAACCTCAGATTAATAGTAAAGTGATTCTTTGACCTTTAAACAAGACTTGTGAGGAGAAAATCAAAGCAACATTTTGATGTTGTAATCTCCAGTGCCTTGGAAGCATAAACCTTATAGAGATCAGAAAATCCAAACAAAGAAATCAGGATGGGCCAAGGAGGTTTGTCCCATTCCAACTTTGGAGAACTCTGTCCAATACAATCATCAATCAGAACCCTTTTTTTCACATCAGGGACAAATAAATCATGGATCATTATCTTTAAATCTCAAAAAAAATAAAAATAAAAAAATAAAAAAAGATCAATATGTAGTTCCATTATAATTTCAGATATTCCTGTGATAAAAAAATATTTATGATATTTAACATATATTAATATTTAATAGTACTAAGATTTTACAATTTCACATTGTAAGTGACAAAACTAGATTTAAACTCAGTTACTGTCCTACTCAAATCCTATGTTCTTAAACATTATTATATATAAACCAGATGACACGTTCTTCAAAAATGTGCTTATAAAATAAGAAACAAAATCACACAGCAATACTGTGAAAACAAAACTGCTAATGTGAATGGCTGTTTAAGATAACAATAACAAGGAGTTTATCCAATCATGAAGACAGAGAAAGAGAGAGAATCAGATCATATGTGGCAGAAGAACAGAAATTACAGAAGTACAAGAAAGTAGAGAAAGAGAAGATGGAGAAAAAATACTCCAGATATTTATAATTGTCAAAAATATTTTATTTTTGTTTTGCAATTAAATGATATGGAGCTTTCATTGAATGATTTATGAATATTTGAGTTTTGAGGTTTTCATAGCTTCTATTCTAAGGATATTTCCCAGGAAATATCTAATAAGATGACTCCATTAATAAGCTGAGGATATAAACATAATCCATTGTTATAGCTTTATAGATCTATAGTTTAAAATGTGTGCAAATTTAACCTCTTTCAGAAACAAATAATACATCTTCCTATATTAACCTGATAATTCTTCCGCTACTAAAACAAATACCAGAGAATGGGTTGAATGGACAACAGGAATTTATTAGCTCACAGTTTCAGAATCTAGAAGGCTTGTTTCCTCCCAGGATCTGTATCTTCTGTATTAATGTTTGAGCTTAATTGGTTTTTCTTTGAAAAGGCAATGCATAAAGTAGCACTTTTTCCTTCTTCCAGGTTCCATTGACTTCCAGTGTTACGCTGCTCCTGTGACTTCTTCAGTTTCCAATTTCCTTTCTTTATAAGGAATTCAGCCATATTGGGTTAAAACTCACCATCATTCAGCTTGGGCACATATCAACTAATAACATCTTTAAGGGTCCTATTTACTAATGGGTTAATAAACACAGGACAAGGGTACAAAATAAATGAATACTATTACAATATTCCAAATACCTTAACCATTTTAGAACATGGCTAAGTATAAATTCTCATCAAAATCAAAATGGGTGTGGTCCTTCCTCAGACAAAATTCCTCTTATGTATCTGTTAAACAACAAAAATATCTGCTTCTAACATACGATGTTGAGGCAAGCATAACGTAAACATTCCCTTTCCAGAAGGCATAAAATGGAATGAATATGGAGATCACAGGTCCCAACAAGTCCTAACCCCAGCAGGGCAAACTCCATTAGATCTCAAGGTCTCAGAGGTAACTGTGGTTTGATTCTTGTCCTCAAGACCTGGTGGAGTAGCAGCTCCACTCCTTCCAAGTTTTGTGTGCAGATCTGGGGCACACAAAATAACAAAAGGAAAAAAAAAATCAGACAAAATAACTTTCCACAAGCCCTTCCTGGGTAATTATACTTCCAATCTTGACTTCCATTTGTAGGATTGACTGGATCCATGTTCAGCCCATGTACTCTCTAGAAATGCATTGTTCAGTTAAATTCTCACATAGGCTCCTGTCCTCTGTAGTCTTACTTCCTGAAATCTCAGAGAGATTCCTGATAGACTCATTTCTGGCCCTAGTTTCACAGTACACAATCTGGATAGGCAAAGAATTTTCCAAATCATCAAGTGCTGTCTCCAGACTTGTTTGAGACACATGACTCCTATTTTCCTCCAAATTTCTCCCTTCTGGAATAGGAACATTTATCCTTTACCTGTCCCACCATTGTATATTGGAAGAAAACAACTTGTTTTCTAAGTTTCACAATTTGTGTAAGTGTCATAAAATTGTTAGAAATTCACCTGAGAAATAATTCCAAATTGAGAGCAGATTCAGCATTTTTATAGTTTGTATACTCAATATAATTTATTTGCTTTCTTAAAGTGACTTAGTTAAATCTGCCTCTACTGACCTCTCACCAAAGTGGTAACTACAATAGAATTTTATGCCAAATTTGGTCATAATATTATTTGGGGGAGTGTCATTTAGCAGAAATCAGGTAAGTTCTTATATATTCTGTCATGAATATCTACTTATAAATGTTACATAAGAATGTTTTCTCAACTTCTTACATTCTAATTGTGGCCAGCATATTTATGATATTTTGAAAAAACAAGATCATTAATATCACTTCAATACAAAACACACAGGGCCATCAGACAGAAGAATTTTGTCCCAGTATGGATCATTCCTCTAAAGGATTTAATGAGACTTTTCACTTAATATTGTTCTAAAATGTCTTAAATCTTTTAGGATATTGTAGTGGAATTAATGTGTTTTGGATATGAAGAGAACATGTCTTTTTGGAGTACAGAGGCTGGACTATTGGAGACTGAATCATGTCCCCCACAAAAGGCATTTTTAATTTTTAATCCCTGGTCCTGTGGGTGTGAGCCATTTGTAAAGAGGACCCGTGAAGATGTTATTAGTAAGGTGTGTCTAACTGAATCACAATCCAGCACCAGTCCCATGAATTAGAAACTCAAGACTATTTCCCAGGAATCTGACTTTTACCAAAAACACTGATTCTGGGAAAACATTAAATATTGACAATCAAATGAGAAATAAATAAATCTAAGTGACAATTTTACTTTATGTATATAGATACCTACAGAGTTCCTTATATTCCCCAGTTTTACAGATGTTAAAACAAGTCCAAAAAAATATCAAGTCCTTTATTTTTTTTTGAAAAGATGGGATTTAATCTTATTTACAGGACACACTGCAAGATTTCTACACAGAAATAAGAAATGCAATGAGGAGAGGCTTCACAAAGTATGTGTGGTTTGGAAATGTTCCAGTATAGCTTCATTATAAAAAATGTCACACAACAAATCACATTTTAAATAAAAACTTCTTAAAGAGAAATAACAAGACAAACTTATACCAAACATGTACACAACGAACTTTATACCTCCGCTGTACAAGCTAAAAATTAGAAGTCCCCGTAGTACCATCTTGCACTTGGAAGGTATAGCCTTCAGAAGTAGTTTCTGGAACATCATTCTGATCATATTCTTCCTCTACAGAGAATTACTTCTTAATCAAGCTTAATGATGTCTTGTACAGTCTCACTTTCATGGTTTTCTAGAGCTTCAATTTTGTCCAAGCCTCCACATTTGGCAACCATTATACTAAGTTTCTAAGTTTCATCTAGTTTATCAGCAGCCTGAAAGATATTTCAAATGGTATCCAGAATAACCAGAATAATTTGGGTATCTTTTACAGTTAAAAGGTCTATACCATAATGGACAAGGTATACAATTGGATGAAATAGACATTAAAAGACAATAGTTATGTGCAATCTGTCAGGAAAATATTCCATTTACAATAGTGACTAAAATAATAATATATTTAGGAATAAACTTAACCAAGGATGTAAAGCATTTGTATTCAGATTGTAGTAACAATGCATTGCTAAAAGAAATTTAAACAGACCTAAATAATTGGAAGGACATTCCATGCTCATGGATTAGAAGACCAAGTATCATTAAGATGTCAAATTCTACCCAAATTGATATACAGATTCAATGCAATCCCTATAAAACTTCCACCAGCTTTTTTTTTAAACAAATAGAAAACACAATTATCAAATTTATTTGGAAGAATAAAGGGTCCCAAATAGTCAGAAACATCTTAAAAATGAAAAGTGAAGTTGGAGAACTCTCACTTCTGGACATTAAATCATATTACCTAGCTACAGTAGTAAAAAAAGCATGGTACTCAAAGATAGACACATAGACTAATGGAACTGAATTGAGGGTTCAGAAACAGACCCTCATGTCTATGGTCAAGTGATTTTTGACAAGCATGTCAAACCTACCCAGCTTGGGCAGAACCATCCATTCAACAAATGGTACTGAGAGAACTGGATATCCATAGCCAAAAGAATGAAAGAAGACCCCTATATCACACCTTATACAAAAATTAGCTCAAAATGGATCAAAGACCTAAATATAATAGAAAGAACCATAAATCTTCTAGAAAAAAATTTAGGAAAGCATCTTCAAGACTTGGTGGTAGGTGGCAGATTGTTAAGGAGATAAGAGGAAGACTGAGAAGGACAACTGATGTTTAATGTATGTGGAAGTTTTAATTAACTTTACAGTAAAAGTGTGGAAATGTATAGAGTTGAAGGTAACACATTATAGTGAGTAACGGCTGCTTTATAAATGGGAATGTGGCTGGAAAAAGTAGTCTAGGGGTATAAATGACAATTGAAAGAAAGCTAGAGAATAATCTAGTGACTGAATAACACAGTAAAACCAGACATAGATGAGAACCCTGGTTAATGGTACAGATGCAAGAGTGTCCTTCTGTGAGCTACAGCAGAAGTATATCACTATTGTAGGGTGATGGGAATGTGGAGAAGCATGGGAAATATACAAAAAATGTGACCTATGGACTGTGATTAACAGCAAAACTGTAATATTCATGCATCCATACCAAGGATATACTGTGTTTATAAATGGAGAATATGGAAAAAGCATGCCAAATGTACGCAATGGACATGGTTGATGTCAATTGTCTGATGATATTATCTCACAATCTGTACAAATATTCCACCATGATGTGGTGTGTTGATTAAGGGATGTTATATGGGAATTCTACACATATGCATGATTGTTTTATAAGTTCACAACTTCTGTAATAAAAACATATTTAAAAAATAATAATAGAGTGGGTGGGAGGAAAAATACACCAAATATAAGATATGGACTATAGTTAGTAGTAAGATTTTGACAATATTCTTTAATAATTTGTAACATACATCTGACAACAATGCAAGGTGTTGATGTATGGGAAGCCTCTATGATATTATGCATGTTTGTTATGTAAGTACACTTCTACTATACAGTTACGTATGTTCATGTATGAATGATATACTTCAATAAAATAAAAAATAACAAAATGAAAAAAAAAAAAAAACAACAATAGGGTGGGTTTGGGAAAAAATATACCAAATGTAATATATGGCCTATAGTTAGTAGTAATATTTTGAGGATGCTCTTGCATAGTTTGTAACAAATGTTTCATCGCAATGCAAGGTGTTGGTGGAGGGGAGATGTATGGGACCCCTGTATGATGTTATGCATGTTTATTTTGGAAATGTACAACTTTTATTATATACTTATTGTTTATGTACATTTCTGTAAGAATGATATACTTCAATAATAGAAATATATTAATTAAAACACTCATAGATGAAAAGCTCAGGACCAGATGTCTTCATAGGTGACATCTACCAAACATTCAAAGAAGATCTAATACCAATCTTGCTTAAACTCTTCCAAAAAAATTGAACAGTGGGGAATGCTTACAAACTCATTCTATGAAGCCAACATCATGATAATATCAAACCTAGATAAAGATACTATGAAAAAAGAAAATTACAGACCAATTTCTCTAATGAATGTAGCTGCAAAAATCCTAACAAAATACTTGCTATCTGAAGCAAAAAGCACATTGAAATAATTAGACTCCATAATCCAGGGGGATTTATCCCAGGTATGCAAGGGTAGTTCAACACACAAAAAAATCAATGTCATACACCACATTTATAAAATGAAGAGAAAAATAACATGATCATCTCAATTGATGTAGAAATGGCATTTGACAAAATACAGCATTATTTACAAAAATACCCTGAAAGACAGAAATAGGAGAATCTTTCTCAACATGGTAAAGTGCAAATATGAAAACCCACAGCTAATAATGTACCCATTGATGAAAGACTGAAAGCTTTCCTGCTGAGATCAGAAAAAAGACAAGGAATTTTTTAAAGTTTAAATTGAGATCAATTTACTTTGTATTTTTCCTGAAAATATCAAAATGTCTATGTATCATTTGATAGACCTTTGAGGATCACTCATGGTTCAACGAATCACATAAGGAAATTCTGTTCCCTTCTCCCTTCTCACTTTAAGCACAATTCGAAAGTGATGCTTTGTGCTTCTATGGCTTAAATACCATCTATATGCTCAAGAATCCTACATTTCTTCCACCCAGTTCTTGTTTCTGAGGATCAGATCCATATAGTCAATGCCTTGTACGTTGTTACTTGGATATTTTCCATGGTATCTCATCCAACATATTCCAAACAACACTCATCTTCTTTGTGTTCCATCTTATGGTCACACCTCCGTTCAGTGATGTAAGCCAGAGCTTGGTCTCATCCACTTCCTTTCTCATTCTAATCTTCATCATCATTGTTTAGATTATAACTCCTAAATATTAATTGAATCCTTTTATGTCTCTCCATTTTACCTCTGATTCCTTAGATGCAAAATCTAACATGGAAATTTTTATGATATTGATTTATAGAAGGCATGAGGGACACAGGCAATATGAGAAAGAGAGGCAAGGAGTCCAACTTTTTGTACCCCTATGCCAGTCGGTCATTGTGCCTCAGTGGGCCCTGGAGAAGTGGTAACATCCCTCAAGTGAGGCAGCTTTCATCTCCTCTGGTACATACAAACAGAGTAGTATGGAGATTTGTGATAGTTGCAGTTCAGAATGAAAGTGGCTGGGATATAGTGGCCCAGGCCAGGTGACTGTGTCTGGCACAGTCTGAATCCCCACTGGCACCAACAGAATTCAGGTTTCATTCTCATACCTAAATCATTAAGATAATCTCTGAACTGCTGTTCTGATTCCAGTCTGGTTCACTCACAATAATTAGAGTTATTCTAAACTTCAAGTCTCACTGTATCATATACTATTTTAGCAGTTCCCCCATTGGCCTTAGCATTAACCCTTTATAAAACTATAAGACTCTTTCTAATGTTCCCTGTTTATATCTTTCTTGCTCTGTGGCTTGCTTTTTATATTACACCCTCTCATTGCCCAGCACAGTGAATGACACTCAATGGGAATTCAATAAGTGATTGTTGAAAGAATTCATGTAGTCATACTTATAGTTATACTGAATTGTTTGTTTTATACTTATATTGTACTCAATTTGACCTCTTGGCCTTTGTTTTATATTCTATCTCCTAAAAACTCTCACCACAACCTCATGCCTACTCACATTGTGGGAAGCTTTTCACTCTTGAAGTCTCATGTTTTTTGTCTTTTATCTGGGAGCCCTTTCCTGATCTTTTTCTGGATTTTGCTGGGTATCCCTCCCATGTGTTTTCATCGCTCCTGTGCTGTTTTAATTTCTGCCCCACACAACAGGATTCCCAATTATTATAATCTACCTGAACCTCTGCAGTGAGGTAGGAGCTGAGTCTCTTTTTATTCTCCACTGCAGCCCAGCAACAGTCACGTTACTTGGGCTCAAAAATATTGTTGGTTAATGAATTAATGAAGGGGGAAGAAATTAATGGGATATATGCACGATAAAATTTACGTAGGTTTAGACATAACCATATACTTTTCAAAACAGCGTTTAATAATTAAATCTTAAAAAAGGTACATTGACAAACAGAAAAACACTACATAAACAGACCACATTCATAAGATAATGAAAACTTTTTGACAGCTAAGAGTATATCAAGGTAAACTATTTGCTAATATGCTGGGAATCTTTGCATCAATTTCTTTCTTTTTCCTGAGTTTAAGTAGGAATTTAAAAAATGAAATAAAATTGTGATCACCTCATGAGATCTAGCTTAAAATCTCCTTAGAATTTGAGTCAGCTAAAGGTAGGAAACGATTCCCCAGGATTTCATACTATTTTTATGCTCTGTATTTTATTTAATTTATTCATATTATATACATTCATCTAGTACTTATTGTGTACCACCCATTGTGCTATCATGCAAAAGTAATTGCATCTAGCTGGCAAGTATTGTGTAGAGTATAACTGCATGTTTAACAAATAGAAATTTCTGCCTAACATTCATTTATTACTTTATTTGAGTCATTAACCTTTCTTTATGTTATATAAATAAGATGGACTAAAGGAACCATAAAATTGGTTCTGAATCACACAAATGAAGTTGGAAACATGGCATAACTTTCATTACCTATTACTGAGATTAAATGCCATTTTTTTATAGCTCAGAATTAGTTGCAATGATTATACAGCAATGAATGACCATGAATTTTGATATATAAAAATAAGCATTTATTAAAGAATAATTATTAGGTTTATGTCTATGGAAAATGAAATATGTATAATGTGCCCAGCTCATAATTGCTATTATAATTACTTGACCTTTGTTTCTTCATTGCCTGGCAGTGTCTCAAAGCAGGTGAGTATGGTTGTGAAATCAGTCAAAACACTTCAATATACTTGTGGGGGTTTTTTTGTTTGTTTGTTTATTTTTACCCTCCCCTTTCTGTTTCCTCACTTCTAAAATTGGTATATTACCAATGCTTACACCTTTTTTCAGTTCTCTTAATTTTTATTATAGGAAAAGTCTCTGAATCCATACATGTGGATTAAGAAAATAAACCTAAGACCAATTGGACAGAATTTTTCAAATACACAAAAAGTGGACCTGTTAGGTTTCCTCCCATGTCTTGCAATCATCTCTGCTTCCTTCAATACAGAATCCATGAATTGTGGTGATTAGCTTTTTCCTTTTTCCAGTAAGTATTCCTTGTTGATATTATCCCAAATATACTTTTGACACTTTCCTTGGTTGAAATGTAGTGGGGCTCCATAGATATTTATTTGTAACCTGAAACAGTTTTCTTATTGCAGAGCTTCCTTACAGCATTTTTCATCTGGTCGTTTCTTAAGGTATAAATTAAGGGATTTAACATGGGAGTTATGTTAGTGTAGAATACAGCAACTGCTTTATCTATGGGTAAAGTAGTTACAGGTCTCATATACACAAATATGCAAGGCACAAAGAATAAGACGACCACTGTTATGTGGGAGACACAGGTGGACAGGGCTTTGTGCCTCCCTTCTAAGCTGTGGTTTCTTAGGGAGTACAGGATGACCACATAGGAGACCAGCAAGAGGAGGAAGTTTAACAGGCAGATGAACCCACTGTTAGCAGCTACAAAAAGTCCTAAAGTGTGGGTGTCAGTGCAGACAAGAGTGAGCAAAGGGTTCAGATCACACATGAAGTGATCTATGATGTTAGGCCCACAGAAAGGTAATCGGAATGTGAAGAGGATCTGTATGGTTGCGTGAAGTAAACCTCCCACCCATGCCACTCCCACTAGCAAGCCACGCATCCGCCGGTTCATGATAGTTGTATAGTGCAACGGCTTACAAATGGCCACATAGCGGTCATAGGCCATCACTGTAAGCAGGATGATCTCAGAGCCTCCAAAGAAATGTTCCCAAAAAACTTGGGCCATACATCCGTTGAATGGTATGGTCTTCTTTTCATGAAGTGAATCTATGATCAGTTTTGGAGTATTGACAGAGGAGTAGCAGGCATCTATAAAGGAGAGATAGGCCAGGAAATAGTACATGGGGGAACCCAACAACGGGCTTGCAATGATAGTGACCACAATGAGCACATTTCCTACCACAGTGATGATGTAGATGACAAAAAACACCACAAATATGATTTTCTGCATGTCTGGATTCTCCGTAAGCCCTATGAGAACAAACTCTGTCACGTTTCTGTTCTCCATGAATTTCATGTGGCTCTTAATTATGTTACCTGAAAATACAACATTTTTTATTACTGCAACCTTGAATCCATTAAACTTTCCCATTGTAAGAAGAAACATCTGGATTCTATTGATTTGTTCATTACTATGTGATTTTTTTGATAAAGAAATAAAGGTTAGTAATTCTTGGGGCTCACTAAACCTGCCTCCCAGGTGTTAATTCTGTCAAGGGCAAGATATGATGAATTTTTAAACACATAGGATGGGAGATCATCTGTGCTCACTGATGATTAACAACTTAATTTGGAAGTATTGCTTAGTATACATATTTTCAGATAACATGGGGAGGGTAGATAGAAGATTTATATAAAAGCTATGCATGTAAGGTTAAGGATTTTACCCTTTATTGTATTGGAAATGGAGATTTCTGGAAGATAATGAGAAAATGAGTGAAAGGATAAAGAGGAATCTGGGAAAGGGGATTATTAGGAAATTGCTAATTCTTGAAGAAAACATGGGCTGGAGTTTGGAAAGAATGTAGCAGCCAGTGACAGAGAAACTAGCTAGAAGACTATTTAAAGTAGTCAAAACATGAATAACTGCTTATTGGTGATGTTAATGAAAGAAACAATAAAATTTCTACTGTAAAGCATTTATTATGTTTCTTGTCTGAATACAATTAACTTTACCATAGCTAATAATATATATCCATTAATGATTCCTTGCTATGTATACAGCATATAAATACTCTGCACATGTGATTTCATTTAATTCTTACAACAACCTACATGGTTTGAATGTGTACATGAGGAAACAGTCTCAGATATTAATGGCAGTAATTTCAGTAATGATAATATTAGCGAAAATATAATGTTAACTTTGCATTCTAAGTGCTTTGCAGACATTGATTTATTCACTATAAACCTTTGAGATGAGTATTTTCATATTTTTATAAATTTTTTACACATCAGGAATCAGAAGCAACTTCCTGCCAAAGATAAAGCAGCTAGTAAAAAACAGAGCCAAGGTTAGGACTTGGGTTATTCTGTTTATTTTTTTCCTTCCCAATTCTTAAACTATACACTGTATTATTATGTAAAAAAAAAACAATGCTGAAATAGTAGTCTTATGATATTACTATAATAATAATTATTATTTTATTACTCTTTTATTGAAGCTAATAAAACATATGTAATGACATCTTGGATTACTTAAATATTATAAAATGTGGTACTGCTTTCATTGAAAGACCTCATCTTGGTCTCTCTCTTGTTCCGTAATTTCTTTTCCCTTGTCCCTATCCATCTCCTTGGTTTTTCCTTTGAGTATTCTGCAAAATAGTGAAAATGTCACAAGCAGTAAGTGTGTTGGTTTTAGAATCAGAAAGACCAGATAAAATATTATTTTGCTTATGACTTCATTTACTTTGGGTACATTTTTCAGTGTGTTACATTCTGCATAACCATTGTAATAATATCCACCTCCCATATTGTTATAGGAATTGACTGAGAGAGCTATTATGAATCAATCCAGCACAGTGCTGGGAACACACATAGAGCTTTCATATATTCCATTGTATGGCTGTCTATGCTCCTATAAGATATGAAGAATTGATGCATAGAGCAATAATACAGGGAGCCCCAGAGACGTATATAATCCAAATCATGTTAGCAGTTATTCCACAAGGAGTCTCCTTTTCATGTTTGTACTAAAATAATTAGCTGGTTTTTATATCATTACCTATTCATAGTTATGTCTTTTGTGTCAATGAAGTGCATTTAAATATTGTTTTCATCCTCATGATGCATTCCTTATTAAAGGAGAATGTCTTCTGATAAAAGCATGGTGCCAGAGCCAGAGATCTGGGTTACAGTCCTACAAATTGCTTATCATCTCTGAGTCTTCTCATTTTAATCTGTTAAATTAAGTTAATTACATTTATTATATTTTGATATAATGTGGTGAGGATGAAATCTTTTATTCCTATATTTCAAAAGGGTTGAAAATAATGATTTATATATATGGAAAGTAACAATCTTTGATAAGAGTCATCACTATTGTTTAAAAAAAAATGGACCCGTGACAATCCATGAACAATTCCATCTTATAACTGACCACCTCTTGCAATTGATAACTTTTAAAAGGAAAAATGTCACACACTCTGAAAAAGACTTTTTGGCTAATTCAAATCTACAGTTGTTAGGAACGTACTTTGAAGAGTCTATATCTTTCCTTTTAGGTTAAAATATAAAATCTTTTCCTGAATGGACTCACTTGAAATAATATGGAGAATTGATCTTCTAAATGTGGATGGCTCTGTTCCTGAAGGGCAAGAGGCAAAAATTCTTGTAGAAACACATTTATAGGGGTCACGTTGCCCTTGATGAATCTTGCTCAGGAGATGTGAAGAACAGCAAAACATTTCCACCTTGCACTGTATAGATATTTAAAGAGATATACAAAAATGATCAGGGACCTGGTCATGTGGTTGCTGCTTGCTCTCCTAGGAATTAATTATCTCCTTTGATGGAAAGCCTTTGTCTTAGAAACAAATTCGGGAGTGCCATATTTAAGAAAAAAAAATTCATTAATGGGAAATTGTATTGCTTCCACTTGCAAACTTAAGAAAATAAGAGTCCTCATTCCCCTTCTGAAACTCTGTTGTTGAGAAAGTTAATTGTCATGTGACTAGCAGTGTGGAATAATTCCAACATGAGAATCTTTGAGTTAGTTTCCATGTTGATTTATAACACAGAGGGAGCTTCTCTTTTCTTTTCAGTCTTAACTTTTTTCTGGAAACTTGCTATTGATTACTTGAGAAGCGGAGAAGTAGGGGCATAAAAGTAATGGTAGCTACTTTAAAGTACATTATCTCTCACATTGTTTTTCACATTTTACCAATGAGCTTTGGGAGTAGGAAGATACCCAGATGGGTACAATATAAGTTTAGCACTGATGTCCACAAGCTGGTTATGGAGTACTAAGCAGCCTTAAAATTGTAGAGACATATACAAACCACAAAAACAGAGTTCCAGTTGATCTACATTCCTGTCACTTGGTATTTTTACTTTGTTTCCTTTTGGACATTCTAATGAGTATGTAGTGGTAAAGATGTATTGTGGTTTTAATTTGCAATTAAATGACTAATGTTGCTGAGCTTATTTTTTAAATCATTTTTTGTCCATTTTTATAGCTTCATTTGTGATGTTTCTATACAAGGTCTTTGCACATTTTAAAAACAGAGGTTCTGCTTACCTTATTGCTAAGTTGTAAATGCTCTCTCCCCCTCTTTCTCTCTGTGTATGTATATATATATTTCTTTGTCATGCATATGATATTAATATAATTTTTATAAGTCTGTGCCTTGACTTTTCAATTTTAAAATAGTGTCATGTGTTATTCAGAAATTTAGAAATATTTTCAAAGCCAAATTTCATCTTTTTCTTGAGGTTCATTTTTATTTTATCATCTCATGGCCACGGTGTGTAATTATTTAATGTGATGCTTGACTTGGTTTTCTAGCTTTTTTTGAGGATGTTTGTAATTCTATTAAATGGGGATGTTGGTCTATATTTCTTTTATTGTGATGTCTTTGCCTATAGTATCATAATATTATAGTAATACTGCATTTACAAAATGGGTAAGGAGTGTTTCCTCCTCTTCTTGTTTTAGAAGAGTTTGAGAATGTTTGAGGCTAATACTTGTTTAAATATTTGGTAGAATTCACCAATGGATACACCTGGCCCTAGGATTTATTTTTTTCAGAGTTTATTTGTTGTATGTTTTATTGATTTAATCTCTGTACTTGGAAATCTACTCACTTTTTCAATTTCATAATAATTTTTGTACATGCTGTGTATGTTTCTGGGAATTTGAACATTAATTTGGTTATTTAATTTGTTGGTATTCAATTACATATAATAATCATTTATAAATTGTTTGTATTTCTGTATGTCAATATTAATGTCCCTACTTATACACCTGATTTTAGTTTAGTCTTCATTCTTTTTCTCTTCCCAGTCTACCTAAAGATTTGTCTGTTTTGTCAAAGCAACAGAATTGGCTTTATTAATTTTGTTTGGTTTCAATTTTGTATTTTGTTTACCTTTTTATTTTCTTTACTATTTCCTTCTTTCTGCTTGCTTTCCATTTATTGTGCACACTTTTTACTTGTTCCTTATAGTGGAATTTTAGAGTATTAATTTTAAATCTCTTTTATTTTTCAATGAATACATTTGAAGCTATAAATCCCACTGAGCCCCTATTTTACTGCATACTATCAGTTTGGTATATGACATTTTATTTATTTATTTATTTATTTTAATCAAAGCTATTGATACATATTAATAAAGCATACAACTCATCCAAAGTGTACAATCAATGGTATTTGCTATAATCACATAGTTGTGCATTCATCACTTCAATCATTATTAGAGCATTTTCATTATTACAATAATAATAATAATAAACAAAAAAATACAAACAGGAAAATTCCTCACCTCTCAATATCTCTATGCTTCTTCCACTGTACATAGCTGCTGTTTCTGTCTATCCTATCCAAAGTGTATAATCAATAGCTTTTAGTATAATCACAATGTTGTACATTCAGTATCTTAAAAATTTGTAACATTACTCCAAAATGAAAGACTCCAAATCATTAGCATTTCTTCCTCAGACCTACATAACAATGAATCTCCTTTCATCTTTCTGAATTGATTTATATTTACATTTTATGTAAATGGAATCATGCAATATGTAGTACTCTGTATCTGGTCTCCTTTAGTTAGTCTAATGTTTCTTTTTTTTTTTTTTTTTTTTGTCTGGTGTTAACATTGTCTAGTATTAACTTATATTTGTTCAGTTTCAAGGTAAAATGGTCTTATATATGCAAATCTACCCATATTCATATTTCACATAATATATTTATATTTCATATAATATATTTAGTTCATGATATGGCACTCAAAGAGTATTCTTTTGTGTCTGGCTTGCTTCACTCAACATAATGTCCTCCAGGTTCATCCACGTTGACATATGTTTCACAACTTCATTTCTTCTTACTGCTGCATAATATTCCATCAGGTGTATACTCCACAATTTGTTTAGCCATTCGTCAGCTGATGGACTCCTAGGTTGTTTCCAAATTTTGGCTATCGTGAATAACGCTGCTATGAATACTGGTGTGCAGATATCTACTTGTGTCATTGCTTTTAGTTCTTCTGGGTATATACCTAGCAATGGTATTGTTGGGTACCATGGCAAGTCTATATACACATCCTCTCCAACTTTTCCAGTTTTTCAACTTTTTAATAGCGGCTAGTCTAATAGGTGTGAAATGATATCTAATTGTAGTTTTGATTTGCATTTCCCTAGTTGCTAATGATGTTGAACATTTTTTCATGTGTTTCTTCACCATTTGTATTTCTTTTTTTGATAGTTTTCTTTTCAAGTGATCGGCCCATTTTTTAATCTGATACTTTGTCTTTTTATTGTTGAGTTGTATGCTTTCCTTATGTATCATGGCTATTAAACCCTTATGAGATATGTGATTGCCAAATATATTCTCCCATTGAGTCAGCTGCCTTTTCAACCTTTTGACAAAGTCCTTTTAGTGCAAAAGTTTTGAATTTTGAGGAGGTCCCATTTATATACTTTTTCTTTTGTTGCTTATGCTTTGGGCATAAGGTTTAAAAAGCTATCACCTACCACAAGATATTGAAGATATTTTCTTACATTTTCTTCTAGTAGTTTTATGGTTGTTTTATATTTAAATCTTTGATCCATTTCGAGTTAATTTTTGTATGAGATGTGAGATAGGGGTTCTTTTTCTTTCTTTTGCATATGGCTATCCAGTTCTCCCAGCACCATTTGTTCAATAGACCATTCTGGCCCACCTGTAGTAAAGTTTGCTTTAATATTATTTTGACTTCTTTCACTCATTGATTGTAAAAGTGCTTTGTTTGATTTCCATATATTTGTGAATTTTACAGTTTTTTTTTTTTTGTTATTTATTTCTAATTTCATTACATTGGGTGGGAAAATACTTTTTTATGATTTCTATTTTCTTATTAGTATTGTACTTTGTATAGTGGACTAATATTTATAGTCTATCTTGGAGAATACTCCACATGAAATTGATTAGAATCCTTATTCTGCTGCTTTGGATCAGAGTGTGCTGTAAATGTTGGTTAGGGCTGCTTGGTTTATAGAGTTATTTAAGTCCTCGCTTTTCTTATTCTTCTCTGGCTACTTGTTCTATATATTAATAGAAGTAGGATATTGATGTTTTCAGGTATTACTGTAGAACTGTCTATCACTAAATTCAGTTCTGTCAATATTTACATCCTGTAGTCTGGGGCTTTGTTGTCATGTTATGTAAGTTTATAATTATCATATCCTCTTGATGAATTGATGTTTTATTATAATATAATGTCCTATTTATTCTGTCATATTTTTGTCTTAAAGTCTAATTTGTAAGATAGTAATTTAGTCAATCCATGTCTTTTTATATTACCATTTGGGTGCTATATCTTTTAAATCATGTAAGAATAAAGAAGAGCTGAAAACACAAATACAGTATTAATAACTTACATATTTACCTATATATTTACTGATATTTTTAATTTTGTATGGTTTCTAAGTATTGTCTTTAAGTCTAAATGAATCCTTTTAGCATTTATGTTAGAACAGGGCTACTAACAATGAACACTCAGATTTTGATTCTCTAGGAATGTCTTAATTATCCTTCATTGTTTGAAGGGTAGTATAGGCAGATATAATTCTTGTTTGATAGATTTCTTCGTTCAGCACCTTAAATATGTCAACCCAGTGCCTTCTATCATCCAAGGTTTCTGAAGAAAATTTAATTGTTAATCTTACTGAAGAACACTTTTATGTGACAAATAGATTATTTCTAGGTGCTTTCATAATTCTATCATTGAATTTTCTTGTGAAAGTTTGATTATAATGTGTAATAGTGTTTATCTATTTGAGTTTGTCCTAGTTAGAGTTCACTGCATTTCTTGGAGGTATAGATTCATGTTTTTCATTAAATTTGAGAAGATTTTGTCCATTATTTCCACAAATATTATTCCTGTTCTTTTCTCTCTCTCTCTCTCTCTCTCTCTCTCTGCAATTCCCATTAGGCAAATATTGAGACATTTTAAAATTTCCCACAATGTCTTAGCCTTTGCTACTTTTTCACTTTCTAACCATCAGGCTGGATAATTTAGTAATTTTTTTTGGACTTAAAAATTGGGCCATTTTTAAGTCCAATGCTTCATTCTGCTTCTTGAAATCATCTGTTGAATCTTTCTTGAGTAGCACACCCAAATGAGTAATGTGTTGTCTCCAAAATCCAAAAAGGCCAACTAAGTGTTTTGCCTCTTTATTGTTCGTAGGAGGGGCCACATGAAACAAGTTATCCTTTACTTTAGAAAGGATACCTGGACAGGCCCCATACAACTGAACACCTAGAAATTTCACTGAGGTGGAAGGACCCTTTATTTTTATTGGATTTATCTCCCATCCTCTCTCACACCAATGCCTTACCAATAAACAGAGGCTTTTCTACTTCTTGCTCAGTAGGTCCTATCAACATGATATCATCAATATAATGGACCAGTATGATGTCTCATGGGAGGGAGGGTCAATCAAGGTCCCTGCAGACAATATTATGGCATAAGGCTGGAGAGTTGATATACCTCTGATGCAGGACACTGAAGGTACACTGCTGGCCTTGCCTGCTGAAAGCAAACTGTTTCTGGTGGTCCTTACTAATGGAAATTGAGAAAAAAGCATTTGCCAGATCAACAGCTGCATACCAGTTACCAGGGGAAGTGTTGATTTGCTCAAGCAATGATACCACACCTAGGACAGCAGCTGCAATTGGAGTCACCACCTGGTTAAGCTTATGATAATCTACTGTCATCCTCCAAAATCCATCTTTTATCTGCACAGGCCAAATAGGAGAGTTGACTGGGGATGTGGTGGGAATCACCACCCCTGCATCCTTCAAATCCTTGATGGTCACACTAATCTCTGCAACCCCACAAGGAACCAGGTATTGTCTTTTATTTACTTTATTGCTTGTCAGTGGCAGTTCTAGAGGCTTCCACTTGGCCCTTCCAACCCTAATAGCCCTCACTTCACAAGTCAGGGATCCAATGTGGGGATTCTGCCAGCTACTGAGTATGTCTATTCCAATTATTCATTCTGGAACATGGGAAATAACCACAGCATGGGTCTGGGGACCCATTGGACCCACTGTGAGACAGACCTGAGCTAAAATTCCATCAATCACCTGACCTCCATAAGCCCCTACTCTGACTGATGGACCAGTGACATTTTGGGTCTCCAGGAATTATTGTGACTTTGAGCCAGTATCTAATACTTCCTGAAATGTATGATCATTTCCTTTTCCCCAATGCACAGTTACTCTGGCAAAAGTCCACAAGTCTTCCTTGGGAAAGGTATGAGGAAGATTAACAGTATAAATTTTTGGCAGTTTAACAGGATGCTTTCCCAAGGGGACCTGGCCTTCTCTTCATTCAAGGAGCTCTGGGTCTGTAAACTGTTTCAAATCTGGGAATTGATTAAGGGTCTGTGATTCTCTGCATCTGTAATTTAAATTAGGGTTTTGTTCACTCGAACTAGAACTCTTCTGCTTATACAGATCCAGAAGAAATTTATTAGACAGCCCATGGATTTCACTTTTATGTACCCATGATCTATTAGCCAACACCATAACACCATGATACTCAGACTATTCTGTGTGCTGCTTTGAATCTGTCTTTCATTGCAGTAGCCATGCCCACCTTACCTTTGGCGATTAACTGCTGATACATGACTTTTACCGGACCAAGATCCTATCATCCCCATAATGTTTAAGGATTCCAATTCCATTAAAGCCCTCCCTACAATAATATCTGGACTTCAGAAAAGAGCAACCATAGAGCTCTTCAGAGAAGATGGCGTTAATCTTACAAATTGATTCCTCACAGTCCTGGTTAAAGGTGTGTCCTCTGGACATTCCTGGGGTGGGTGGGCAGGTCTCAAATGGTAAATCTATTCAAGCATTCCAATCTCTCTAAGTCTTTGAATTCCCTGGTCTACTGTATACCAGGGCAAATCAGACATCTCAACATCAACATGCTAGGCCATTGTTTGGTCCATGTTTCAGTCAGCCAACCAACCAAACTCTTGCAGTACTTTCTAAACCCTTGAGTTACAACGTTGAATCCAGAATTTCTGCTAGTGGGCCCATATCAATAAATCCAGTCTTATCGAACTTTACATTCTTTCCACGATTATCCCATACCTTAATATCCATTCCCACACATATTCCCCTCATTTCTGTTTATATAAATTGGAAAACTCATGCAATTCTTTCAGAGTATAGTGTACTTCCTCATGGGTCACACTTTGTATATCACCTTTGGGGGTTTATTGTGATTTTAATCTAGTAATGGGTCTTGAAGAGGGGTGGGGGTTGTGGGTAAGGAGAAAGATTAGAGATGTCTTGCAGGCTACTGACCTGAGGGCATTCCTTTGCATTTTCTTCTGGTGAGACAGGATTAATCTCTTCAGGCAGGGGTTGGAAGACAAATTCCTCAAGGCAGACTGGAAGTTAGGCAATGCATGCTGGAGATTGGCTGGTACCTGCCTTGTGGCTGGAAGGAGGTCTAGACTCTCTGGGGCAAGGTGGAGGCTGGGCAGTACATGCTGGAGTTAGTCTGGTACCTGCCTCAGGGCTGGGAGGAGGTCCAGACACCCTGGGGCAGGCCAGAGGCTGGGCAGTGCAGGCTTCCATTTTGCTGGTACCCACATAAGGGCTCGAAGAAAGTCTGGACTCCCTGGGGCAGGCTGGATGCTTGATGATATAAGTTTGACAAGGTGTGGTCTCCACAGGGCAGACCATCTAAAGTTTATCTGGCAAATTCTCAGCAGAATTTAGGAATCCAATGTCTCCACCAATATTATCATTATCCCATATGTCTCCATCCCAATCCTTGGGGTTCCACTCCTTTCCAATCAATGCCTTCACTTTAATTGCAGAAACCTTGCAAGGTTGAGATTTTAGTTTCCTCTTTAATTCTGCTACTCGTACAATGTGAGTCTTGATTTGTTTCTCAGATAACTCAAGTTTGTGGCTACAGGAGACAAGATTTTCTTTCAAGGCACATGTAGAAACTTTCATATCATTCATGTGGCTTTTAAGTTCAAATTTGAAGACGTTAGCTCATTTCTTTATGAGCTTCCAGGAAGTTGCATGGACAAAACTGCTTTTGGGTTTATCTGTACCCTAACTCCTGGGAGAATATCTAACTCAATGACTCAATGGCATGACTTTGATAACTTAAACTGGGCAAATTTGAAGACTTTGAGTAAGCTGAATAAAATATCAAAGAATAGTTTTGCAAAAAACAAAAAAATTAGGAAGAGAAAGAAATTGACCCTCAAGGTAAATTCACCAACATATCAGAAAAACATTATCAGCCATATTGGGAAACAGGAAGAGACCCAGTCAATGGAATAAGCCAAATATCTTGAAAAGATACCCAGTTTAAGTCAATAAATAAATTATAATCACACAGCTCTCCTAAATCAATTCAAAGAATTGAAAGTAATTATAACTAAAGAGATAAAGGATTTTAAGAAAACACTGGATGAGCATAAAGAACAATTTTAAAGCCTGCAAATAAAAGTAAAAGTACTTATGGGAATGAAAGACATGATGGATGAGATTAAAAATATATTAGATGCCCATAAGAGCAGATTTGAGTAGCTCAAAGACAGAATTAGCAAAATGACAGAACATCTGAACAGGAAAATACAGGAAATCATAAAGAGAAGAATGGGGAAAATGGAGGAGAGTCTTAGGGAACTGAATGTCAATGCAAAACACACAAACATACACATTATTGGTGTGCCAGAAGGAGAAGAGAATGGAAAAGGGGCAGAAAGAATATTTCAGGAAATAATGAACAAAAATTTTCCAGCTCTTATGAAAGATATAAATATCAATATCCAAGAAGGACAACACACCTCTAACAAAATAAATCCAAATAGACCTATACCAAGACACCTACTATTAAGAATGACAAACATCAGAGATAGAGTATGACAAAAGCAGCAACATAAACACAAAGCATCATTTACAAAGGAAACTCAGCAATATTAAGTGCTGACCTCTCACCATAAACCATGGGGTGAGAAGAATGTGATATAATGTATTTACAGTACTGAAAGAGAAAAACTGCCATCCAAGAATTATGTATCTGACAAAGCTGTCCTGCATAAGTGAGGGTGAGTTCAAAATATTCACAAACACAAACTGATAGAATATGTAACGGAAAGACCAGAATTACAAGAGATACTGAAGGGAGTGTTACAGCCTGAAAAGAAAAAACAAGGGTGAGAGACTTGGAGAAGATTGTAGAAATGAAGACTATTAATAAGGGTAAATTAAAGTGTAAAAAGACAGACAATTGTATGATATGACAACAGAAAGCCAAAGTCAAAATAGATAAAAATAAGTAATGCCTTTACAGTAATAAAATTGAATGTTAATGACTTGACCTCCCCAATCAAAAACATATACTGATAGAATGCAAAAAAAAAAAAAAAAAAATAGAAGCCATCTATACATTGTCTACAAGAGACTTACATCAGAAGTAAGGACACAGCCAGTTTAAAAGTGAAAGGTTGGAAAAAGATATGACATGCAAATAGTAACAAAAAAATAACTGGAATAGTGGTACTAATATCAGACAAAATAGATTTTAAATGCAAAATTGTTATAAAAGATGAAGAAACTCACTATACACTAATAAAAGGGACAATTCACCAAGAAGTTATAACTATACTAAATATTTATGTGTCAAACCTGAGTGCCCCAAGATACATGAGAAATGTGTTGGCAAAACTGAAGGGAGAAAGAGATGTCTCTACAAAAATAGTTGGAGACTTCAATACACTCTTTTAGTATTGTATGTACAGAGGATAAATAAACAGAGAGCTTGACTAATATGATAAATGAACTAGACCTAATAAACATCTACACAGAATTGTACCCTCAAAGAGCAGACATACATTCTTTTCAAACACTCATGGATCCTTTTCCAGGATAGAGCATATGTTGGGTCACAAAACAAGTCTCAATAACTTTTAAAATATTAAAATTACACAAAAAAACTTTCTCTGATCATAACATTATAAAGCTGGAAATCAGTGATGGATGGAAAAAGGTAAAATTAATAAATATTTGGAGATTAAACAACACATTCTTAAACAATCAGTGGGTAAAATAAGAAACTACAAGAGAATTCAGCCAATATCTTGAGATGAGTGAAAAGGAGAAAACAACTTAACAAAACCTCTGGGACACAGCAGAGGAAGTGCTGAGATGGAAATTTATAGTCATCAATGTTACCATTAAAAAAAGGAGAGCTGAAATTGAAGATCTACCTGCATTCCTGGAAGAACTAGAAAAAGAACAGCAAACTAATCGCAAACCAAGCTGAAGGAAAGAAATACTAAAGATTAGAGCATAAACAAATGAAATTGAGAAAAAACCAATAGTGAGAATCAACAAAACCAAAAGATGTTTCTTTGAGAAGGTCAACAAAATTGATAGACACTTAGCTAGACTGATGAGGAAAAAAAAAGAGGAGATACAAGCAAATTAAATCAGAAATGAAAGGGAGAACTTTACCACTGACCCCACGGAAATAAGAGATCATAAAAGGATACTGTGAACAACCCCATGCCAAAACACTCGACAATGTAGAGGACATGTACAAATTCCTAGTAACACATGAACCACCTACACCAACTCTAGAAGAAATAGAAGACCTCGACAAACCAATCACAAGTGAAGGGACTGAAACCGTTATCAAAAACCTCTCAAAGATGAAAACCCCAGGACCAGATGGCTTCACAGGTGAAGTCTACCAATCATTCAAAGACAGTCTAATATCCATCTTGTTAAAGCTCTTCCAAAAACCTGAACAGGAAAGAATTCTACCAAACTCATTCTATGAAGCCAACATCACCCTAATACAAAAACCAGATAAAGAATAATATGAAAAAAGAAAATTACAGACCAATAGCTCTATTGAATATACATGCAAAAATCCTCAGCAAAACACTTGCAAATATAATGCAACAGCACATTAAAAGAATTATATACCAATATCAGTTGGACTTTTTCCCACATATGCAAGTGTGTTTCAACACAAGAAAATCAATTCATGTGGTAAATCACATTCATAAATTGAAGAAGAATAATCACATGATTCTCTCAATTGATGCAGAAAGGCATTTGACAAAATATAGCACTCTTTCTTGATAAAAAAAACACTGTAAAGATAGAAATAGATGGAAGCTTTCTCAAATATGATAAAGTGCATATATGAAAAAACCTACAGCTAGCATCACACTCAATGGGGAAAGATAGAAAGCTATCCTGCTGAGATCAGGAACAAGAGAAGGATGCCCACTCTCACCACTGCTATTCAATGTTGTGCTAGAAGTTCTAGCTAGAGCAACTAGGCTAGATAAAGAAATAAAAGGCACCCAAATAAGAAAGAAAGAAATAAAACTTTCACTCTTTGCTGATGATATTATCCTATATCTAGAAAATCCTGAATAATCCACAACAAAACTATTAGAACTAATAGATGAGTTCAACAAAGTGGTGAGATATGAGATTAATATGCAAAAATCCATAATGTTTTTATATGCTATTAATGTGCATCTGAGAGGGAAATGAGAAAAAAATACATTTAAAATAATGATTAAAAAAGCCAAATATTTAGGAATAAACTTAACTAAGGACATAAAAGACTGGTATTTAGAAAACTACAAAACATTGCTGAAAGTAATCAAAGGAGAATTAAATAAATGGAGGATATTCTGTTTTCATGGATTGGAAGAATAAATATCATTAAGATATTAATTCTACCCAATCTGATTTACAGATTCAATGCAATCCCCATAAAAATCACAACAGTCTTTTTATTTTAATTAATGGAAAAGCCAATAGTCAAATTTATTTGGAAGGGTAAGGGGTCCTGAACAGCCAAAAATGTCTTTAAAAAGAACAAAGTTGGAGGAGTCTCATCTCATGGCTTTAAGGCATATTGCTTAACTACAGTGGTAAAAACAACATGGTACTAGCATAAAGACAGTCAGAATGACTAATGGAACCAAATGGAGAACTCAGAAATAGACCCTCACAACTAAAATTGAATGATTTTTGACAAGGTGTTCAAGCCCTCCCAGAAAAAGTCTATGCAAAAAATGGAGCTGGGGGAACTGGATAGCCATATCCAGTTCAGAGAAAGAGGACCCCTATATCACACATTATACCAAAATTGTTCAAAATGGTCAAGGACCTAAATATAAAAGTGACATCCATAAAACTACTAGAAGAAAATTTAGGAAAGTACCTTCAAGATCTTATGGTAGGTGGTAGTTTCTTAAAGCTTAAACTCAAAGCACAAGCAACAAAAGAAAAAGAAAAGATATATGGGGGTCACCTCAAAATTAATCATATTTGCACCTCAAAGGACTTTGTCAAAAGGGTGGTAAGGCAGCCAAGTCAATGTAGAAAATATTTGGCAATCACATGTCTGATAAGGGTTTACCATACATGATATATAAAGAGATCATACAACACAACAATAAAATACTAACTACCTAATTAAAAATGAGCAAGATAATTGAAAAGACAATTATGCAAAGAAGAAATTCATGTGAAGAAACACATGAAAAAAATGTTCAATGTCACTAGCGATTAGGATAATGGAACTCTAAACTACAATGAGATATCATTTCACACCTATTAGACTGGCCACTTAATAAAAAATTCAAAATTGACAAATATTGGAGAAGACGTGGAGAGATAGGAATCCTTATTCACTGTTGGTGGGAATGTCGAATGGTAAAACCACTGTGGAAGACGGTTTGGCAGTTTCTAAAGAAGTTGAATATAGACTTGCCAAGTGATCCTTCAATAACATCACTTGATATATAACCAGAAAAAGTGATATCTGCACACCAATGTCATAGCCACGTTATTCACTATAGCCAAAAGATGGAAACAACCCATGTGTCCATCAACTGATGAATCAATAAACAAACTGTGGTGTATACACACAATGGAATTTTATGCAGCTGTACAAAGAAGTTGTGAAGCATAGGACAACATGGATGAACCTGTAGGGCATTATGTTGAGCGAAACAAGCCAGACAAAAAAGGCCAAATACTGTATGATTACCCTATTATCAACTAAATATATTATATACATTCATGGAATTAATTACTAGAATATAGGTCACCAGAAAAAAGAATGAGGGTAGGAAGTGGAAAGCTGAGGGTTCATCTATGCAAAAGTGGTAAAAAAATATTTTTTGTAAATCTCTGGAAGTGAATGGAAATGATGAGAGCATACCATGATGTTTGTGACTAGCAGAGCTATTATATGGGTATGACAGTGGTCAAAAGGGAAAGTCTAAGTACATGCATATTACTAGAAGGAAAGCTAAAAAATGTAACATGGGATATATATGGTGAATATGGGTGCTATTGCATATATAAAACTGCTTTACAAAATAAAGATACAAATATACTAGAAAGAAGGAAACAATAGCAGCTTTGTATGGAAGGGGAGGCATAGAATGACAGAGAGGTGATAAGTTTTATTTGTTTATTTGGTTTCTGCTTTTTATTATTATTTCAGGACTAATTAAAATGCTCTAAAAATGATTAAAGTGATGAATGCACCACTGTGCAATTATGCCGAATACCATTGTTTGTATATTTTGGATGGATTAATGCTTTTTAAAAAAATGTATCAATAAATTTAAAAATTTAAAAAATATAAAATAAATAACATGAAAAAAATCAGTATTGTTCCTATACATGAGTAATGAACATTGTCAGGAGGAAATAACTAAGAAAACCCCATTTACAATAGCACCTAAATGGATCAGATATCTAGGAATAAATTTAATCAAGGAAATATGGGCCTTGGATATGGAAAATTACAAAATATTTTAATAAGTTTTTAAAAGACTTAAATAAATGGAAGGTTATTCCATGTTCATGGATTAGAAAGCTAAATATTAAGATATCAATTCTACCAAAAGCATTTTATAAACTCAACACAAACCTAATCCAAATTCCAACAGCCTTGAGGATTCACATTTGCCTATTTTAAATCCTATGGCAAAGGTACAGTAATCAAACAGCACTGTACCGGTACAACGAAAGATATATAGGAAAATGTAGTCAAATTGAGAGCTCAGAAATAAATAATCACATCTATGGTCAAATGATTTTCAACAAGAGCATGAAGTCCATGCACTGGGGAAAGAATACTCTATTAAACAAATGATTCTGGTAAAACTGGATATCCATATGCAAAACCATGAATTTAGACCCTAAATTCACATTATATAAAAAAATTACCTCAAAATAAACCAAAGTCTTAAATCTAAACACAAAGACTATGAAGCTTTTGTTAGAAAATATAATGAATACTCTCCAGGACTTGTATTAAGCACAGATTTCTTAGACTATACACCAAAAGAACAAGCAACAAACAAACAAATAATGAGAAATAGAACACCATCAAAATTAAAAACTTTTGACCATTAAAGTATTTCATCATGAAAGTAAAAGGCAAGCTACAGAATGGGGGAAAATATTTGGAAACCAAATATCCAATAAGTTGTAATTTCAAGAATATATAAAGATATCCTGTAACAAAATAACAAAAAAAAAAATCCAATTTAAAAAGTGGCAAAAAGTTGAGCTAATCAACATGGCAACATAAAATATCACCTGGTAATGTTTTCCTTTAAATTATGAACCGAAAGGACAAATCCTTCTTGCTTAGAACTCTGGAGGGGAGAACAATGGAGACTGGAGAAGGACTTCCCAAACACTGAATTGAGCACAAAGAAAAATAATCTTCATTTCAGTAGGAGATTTCCCTCTCAGACCCAGCAGTCTAGACTCATCACCCTCACTCAGTCTCAGGCAGCTTGGCACATGCACAGAGGAAGCATAGCCCAGGTCCTACCTGCCACAGATGCAGGTTATAGAAGCACACAGAGTAGCTAGGTAGAATCCCATGTATAACCAAGCGCAAGGATGTAGGTCCTCAGAAAGCCAGGGCCACATAGAAAAGTGCCCCACATTAAAAAAAAAAAAAAAAAGACCATGACAGAACTGTTGGCAAGAGGTACACACATTCGAATCGGCCAGTGTTCATTGGAGCACCTAAATGCAAAATGGAACTTTTTGGGTTGACTCCATCTTTGTCTGTGAGGTGGGATACCCTAACAGGGAAGAAATTAGAGGAAGAAAACACTCATAGAAATAAATAATGTGGGTGAGCTAAGTTGATCTAAGACAAGATGGGACCCAGAACTGAAAAGTATAAGGAAAAGAGGGCACAGAGTGAGGGAGAGAATTTAAACAGATCATAGGAGCTGGGAGAAATTTCTGCACAAAAGCAAAAGAGCAGATCAGGATTTCTGGAGAAGGAAAAGATGAAAGGATGCTAGCTCTAGAGGTAGAACAATTGCACAAAAAGTGCAACCTTAAAAATTTTACAGGGGGTACTGATGTGGCTCAAGTGTTTGAGCACCTACTTCCCACATGTGACATACCAGGCTTGGTCTCTGGTGCCTCATAAAAACAAACAAAAAGCAAACAAATGTAAAAACCAACTTAGAAGAGCCAATGTGGCTCAGTAGTTGAGTGCTGGCTTTCTACATATGAGGTCCTTGGCTCATTCCCCAGTCCTGGTAAAAAAGAATGGCATATCTAGGGCAAGAAACAGATGAAGAGCTAAGAAAATCTGAACAGTGAAGCAGAGACAACTCAAAGATCTAGAATAAGTTTGATGAAGTATAAAATAAGAGCCTTAACACATAGCCAATCAATAAGAAATCCCTAGACAAGGGTGAGAACCTGATATTTAGAGTTAACACCAAAAAATATTCAGATGCCAGAAACCACCACAAACTTACAAGCCACACTAAAAAACAGGAAGATATGGCTCAGTCAAGGGAAAAAATTAAAACTTCAGCAGAGACACAAAATATGGAACAACTATTCAAATAAGTTCATAGAAATCTCCAAAAGCAATTCAAGGAAAGGAAGGAAGAAATGGATATAGAGCTAAAGGATATTAAGAAGAAAATATGTGAACATAAAGAAGAATTTTAAAGTTTAAAAAGAAACATAATAGAAAATATAGATATGAAAGGCAGAATAATGGAGATTAAAATAAACTGGAAGAATACAATAGCAGATTTGTAAAGGCAGAATAAAGTATCAGTGAACTAGAAGACAGGACAATTCAAATCATACAGTCCGAAGAACAGAGAAAGAAAATGGAAAAATGAGCAGAGTCTCAAGGATGTGAGCGACAGCACAAAATGCACAAACATATGCATCATGAGTGTTCCAGAAGGAGAAAAGAAGGGAAAAGGGATAGAAAAAATATTTGAAGAAAAAATGAGCCTTTTCCCATCTATGGGAGCAGAAAGAGTATATGAATATACGAAGTTAGTATCTTTCAAAGTTAATTGTTTATAGATGTCGATTGTGTAAAAGAACCCCCAGGGTAACCACAAGGAAAGTATTTTTAAAATATACATAAACAAAAAGAGAAAGGAATCTGTCACATACATCACAAAAACTAAACTATACAGACAAAGAGGTTGCAATAAAGGAAAAAAAAGAAGCAAGAAAAGATATGTCATATTAAAACCACAGGACAAAATGGCTGAAAATGTGCCTTTCCAGTAATAACAACAAATGTTAACGGAGTAAACTCCCCATCAAAAGACACATCTTTGCAGAAGGGATAAGAAAATCTGATTGAAGTATATGTTGTTTACAAGGGACTCACCATAGACTCAAAGACACAAATAGGTTGAAAGTGAAAGAATGGAAAAAGATACTCCATGTAAACACTAACCAAAAAAGAGCTGGGGTTGCTATATTAATATCAGACAAAATATATGTTAAGTCAAAACTTGTCACAAGTGATAGAAAAGGATAATATATCTTAATAAAAGGGACAATTCAACAGTTAGAAATAACAATCATAAATATTTATTCACCTAATAACAGAGCCCAAAATTCATGGCCTAAATACTGGCAAAAAATGAAGGGAGAAATATACACCTCTACAATTAATAGTTGGAAATTAAAATATGCCAATCTCATTAACTGATAGAACATCTAGACAGAAGATCAATAAGGAAACAGAGAAGTTAAATGCTATGATAAATGAAATAGCCGTAAGAGATATATACAGAATATTACATCCAAAAGAGCAGGATGTACATAATTCTCAAATACTTATAGCTCATTCACCAGTATAGACCCCATGTTGGGTCACAAGACAATTCTCAATAAATTTAGAAAGGCTGAAATTATACAAAGCATCTTTTTCTAACCATAGTGGAATGAAGCTAGAAATAAATGACAGGCAAAGACCTAGAAATCCACAAATATGTGGAAGTTAAATAACACTCTTAAACAATTATTGAGTCAAAGAAGAAATTACAAGGGAAATAAATAAATATCTTGGGATGAATGAAAATGAGAGCACAATATATTCAAAATCTATGGCACGTAGCAAAGGCAGTGCTTAGAGAGAAAGTCATAGCCCTAATGCTTATATTTTAAAAATAGGACATTCTTGGAGGAACATATAAACAAACAAACAATATCAACAAAAAGCAAAGTAATCCCAAAGGAAGCAGAAGGAAATAAATAACAAGAATTACAGCAGAAATAAATGTAATAGAGGATAAAAACAATAGAGGGCATGAAGAAAATTTAAAGATGACTTTGAAAAGATCAATAAAATTGACAAACTCTTAGCTAGACTGGGAAAGAAAAAATGAGAAAGAATGCAAATAAATAAAATGAGAAATGAGAGAGGGGGCATTACAAATAACCCCAAACAAATAAAAAAGATCATAAGAAGAAACTATGAACAACTGTATGCCAACAAATTAACAATTTTCTAGAAACAAAAAACAAACCACACTGAATCTAGAAGAAATAGAAGATCACAACAAATGAAATAAAAATAAAGGGATTGGATCTGTCATCAAAAACCTCAGAACAAAGAGAATCACAGGATGAGATTGCTTCTCAAGTGACTTCTACCAAACCTTCAAAGAATAATTAATACCAATGATGCCCAAAATCTTCCAAAAAATTGAAAAGGAGACAGCACTACCTAACATATTCTACAAGGCCAACATCACCCTAATGCCTAATCCAGATAACGATTCTATAAGAAAAGAAAATTATACATCAACTTGTCTTATGAATATAGATATGAAAATTCTCAACACAATACTTATATAAGGAATCCAACAACACATTTATACATTTATACACCATGATGTATACACCACGATCAAGGGGTTTTATCTCAGGTATGCAAGGCTGGTTCTACACGAGAAAAATCAATGAATGTAATATACCACATTAAGAAAATGAAGACAAGAAAAAAAAAAAAAAAAAAACACATCATCATCTCAACTGACGCAGAAAAGGCATTTGACAAACTCCAGTGTCCTTTCTTGATAAAAGCACTTAGATAACTAGGAATTAGGAACAGACTACTTCAACACAATAAAATAAATATACAAGAAACCCACAACTAACATCATGAAAGCTGGAAATATGCTTATTAAAATTTGTTCACTTAAGCAGCTCTGAAGGTTCTAAAACTAATTGAGCTGGTTTTTTGATTAATCTAATTTTACAAGTCTACTCTTTTTGCTTAGTTCCCTGAAGGATATTAACCAGACCTTCTCAGTTTTGCTTACATGAATAAGATAACATCTCACTGGAAAACCAGACAGAATAGTATAAATCAGTAATTTTCCTCACAGACAGAAAGCTAGATTTTCTGGAGTGGTTGGCTGAAATAAGAGTCATGAGACCCTGATAAACTGTGCCTTATTAGCCACTGAAACCATTGACAAATTTTATGTGTTGAGACAATGCAAGACTGACAAATTTCTTATATTCTCCTCACAAGACCCTGGCATCACTTGTTTTATTTCTTCCCTACCCCTCTCCCTTGCCTAAAAACCCAGCTCTCATCTTACTTTGAACTGATTTTAGGAAGATTCCCCCAGTTCTTGCTTGTGCACCTTCAATAAATCACCTTCTTACTGAGAAACATGCTTCTTCTTTGTGGCAACAGATTGGAAAGGCCTTTCTACTGGAAATAGCCATGCTTACAGCAACAATCATACTTAATAGTGAAAGACTGAAAGCTTTCTCTCTACGATCTGGAACAAGACAATATGCTTCCTGTCACCACTGTTATTTAACATTGTGCTGGAAGTTCCAGCCAGAGCAATTAGGGAAGAAAAAGAAATAAAATGAATCCAAATTGGAAAGGAAGAAATAAAGCTTTAACTATTTGCAAAAGACATGATCCTACATTTAGAAATTCCAAAAAATCTACAACAAAGCTACTAGGGCTAATAAATGAATTCAGCAAAGTATTGGGGTACAAGATCAATATGCAAATAATCAATAATATTTCTATATACTAGTAATGAGAAATCTGAGAAAGAAATCAAGAAAAAATTCCACTTACAATATTATCTAAGATAATCAAATATTTGCACACAAACATAACCAAGGATATAAAGGACTTATACATGGAAACTACAAAACTTTGCTAAAAGAAATCAAATAAATCTAAATAAATGGAAGGGCATTCCATACTCATGGATTGGAAGACTACATTTTATTAAGATGTAAAGTCTACCCAAAATGATTTAAAGTTTCAATACAAGTCCAATCAAAATTCCAACAGCCTACTTTGCAGAAATGGAAAAGCAAAGTATCAAATTTATTTGGAAGTGTAAGGGGCCTAAATAGCCAAAAGAAAGGAGCCAGTGGCCACTTGACACTTTTGGGGTAGGGAGGGGATGAGCAGTTGAAATACAGGGGCTTCTTTGGGAGTTGGAGGTTGTCCTGAGTACTGTTGTGGCAACGGATGTAGGCCATTTTAAATCAGCACACACCATTCAGAACTGAGTGGGAGAGAGTGTGGTCTACAGTGTGAACTGTGGTCTATGGTTGGCGGCAAGGCTCCAGGATGTGTAAGTTCATTGAGGGTGGTGGGCCACACTGTGGGAGATGTTTGTGTGGGATGTGGTGGGAGGTGTGGGAGGTGGGCAACATGGGAATCCCGGTGGGTTCCGTGTAATATTTTGGGTAATCTAAGCACCTCTTAAAATATATGTATATATATATATATATAAATAACATTTTTGTAAGCAAATATACATATATGCATATATATTTAAAAAAAAAAAGAAGAATTAAGTTGGAGGACTCACAATTCATGACTTTAAAAATTAGAATGTACAGTAGTCAAAACAGCATGGTAGTGACATAAGGATAGAGAAATAGACCAACGGACTCAAATTAAAAGTTCAGAAATAGACCTTTACATCTATGGCTAATTGATTTTTGACAAGGCTAACAGGTCAAATCAAGTGGCAATTAATAGTCTCATCAAGAAATGGTGCTGGGATTACTGGATATTCATACGCAAAAAAATGAAGGAGAACCACTATCTCACAGCATACACAAAATGGGTCAAACACCTAAAGAAATGAACCAGGACTATAAAACTCATAGAAGAAAACATAGGGAAGTATTTTCAGGAACTTGTGTTAGGCAATGTTTCTTTAGACTTTACACCCAAAGTACAAACAACAAAAGAAAAACATAGATAAACGGGACCTCATCAAAATGAAAAATATTTGTGCATCAAAAGACTTTACTATGAAAATGAAAAGACAACCTACCCATTGGTGAAAAATATTTGGAAACCACATATATGAAAAGGGTTTACTATACTAAATATATGTAAAGAAATCCTGCAATTCAACAATAGAAAGATAAGCAGAGAAACTAAAAATTGAGCAGAAGACTTGAACAGACATTTCTCCAAAGAGGATATACAAATGGCCAAAAAGTACATGAAAAGATGCTCATCATCATTAGCTTTTAAAGAAATGCAAATCAAAATCACAATGAGATATTTAATACCATTCCACATTCACTCTAATTGCTACTATTAAAAATATGTCAGTTACAATTGTTGGAGAGATAAGAACAGCCATTCATTGTTGATGGAAATGTGAAATGGTGTAACTGCTGTGGAAGATAGCTTGAAAGTTCCTTAGTAAGCTAAGCATAGAATTACTATATGACCCAGCAATCCCTCTACTAGGTGTATATGCAAAAGAATTGAAAGCAGGGCCTCAAACAGATATTTGCACACCAATGACCATAGAGGCATTGTTCACAATTGCCAAAACATAAAAGCAACCCATGATGTGATATGTACATAAAATGGAATATTTTTTAAAATGAGTGAAATTCTGGCTCACATGACAACATGAATGAACCTTGAAGGCATTATGTTGTGTGAAATGAGCCAGACACAAAAGGAAAAATATTGTATAATCTCCCTGATATGAAATATTATAATAGGAAAACTCATGCAAATATAATCTAGAATATAGGTTACCAGGGGCTGTATGACAGTAGGGAATGGGAATTTAATGTGTAATTTATACAGAATTTCCATTTGTATTGATTGTAAAATTTTGGAAATGGAGTATTGTGATATTAGCACAACATTGTGAGTGCAATTAAAGCCCTGGATTATATATATGAATGCGTTTTAAAGGGGAATTTTTATATGTATGTTACTAGAACAAAACAAGAAGATAAAACATAGGACTGTACAACATAGTGAACCCTATTGTAAAGAGTGGACTATAGTTAATAGTACATTTATAAAAATGTTCTTTCATGAATTATAACAAATGTACCACACAAATGCAAGGCATTAATAAAACAATGGTATATTAGAAAAAAAATGTACCTTAGTGTAAACTATGGATTATAATTAATAATTAAATTATAATATTATCTCATCAGTTGTAGCAAAGGAATCACACTAGTGCATAGTGTTAATAATAGGGAAGTGGGGAAATGGGAACTCTGTATTTTTTACATGATTTTACTGTAAACCCAAAATTTCTCTAAATAAAAATATTAAATAAAAATTAGGCATGATGATACTATGTACCACAGAATGTTATGGTAAAGTTTATATGAAATAAAATTGATTTAAAAAGGGGGGAGAGTAATAAGAGTTGAATTGATACTTGCACAAAGAAGGAATAGGAATGGCCAATATGCATATGAAAAGATGCTGAATATAATTAACCATTAGGAAAATGCAAATCAAAACCATAATGAGATCCTAGTTCATAACCACTAGAATGGATACTATTTATAAAACAGAAAAGAAGTGTTGAAAAGCATGTAGAAATTGTAACAAGCATTTATTGTTGGTGTAATCTGAAATGGAAGAGTAATTTTGGTCAAAAGTTTCTCAGAATTATAAATACATAATTACCATATGACTCCCAATCACAACTGTAGATATATAACCAAAGCATTGAAAACAGCAAGTTAAACAGATATTTGCACACTGATTTCATAGCAGTATTATTCACAATTGACAAAAGAGGGAAGCATCTCAGGTACCAATCAAAAGATGAATGTATAAACAAAATGTAGTAAATAGATAAATGGAATATTATTCAGTCATGAAACATGAATTTCTGATGCACGAAACAATGCAGATGAACCTTAAGACATCACATTGACTTAAATAAATCAGGAACAAAATAGCAAATACTGTATAATACCAGTGATATGACATGAATAGAATAAGCAAATTCAATGAGTCAAAAACTAGAATATAGTGGCCAGGGTTGGGATAGGAACTGATCATTAATTCTTAATTGGTAAGGAGTTTCTGTTTAGTAAGATGGAAAAGTTTTGGTAATGATGGTGGTGACATAAGAAAATCAATCAATGCAATAAGATTCAGAATTAAGATAAAAAACACATGATCAAGGGGTGGGGCATGGTCACAGTGGGTACACAATCACTTAATAAATGAGGGAATACTGAATTTCCAACCTGGAGAGCTCTGCCACATTCTCCAAGGGAGCAGCAACTGTCCCCCCAGTGCAGAGGCAGGGTCTGGCAAAGGAGTGTCCACTGATAGGTTCTTGTTATTGATGACTAGCCTCATGAGTCTTTGCTCTTGTAATTGAAACTTAGCCTACTGTTATATGATGCCTAAGGGTTGCCACCTGAGAACCTCCTTGTTGCTCAAATGTGGGCTCTCTCTAAGTAAACTCACCATATGAATGCATTACCTTCTCCCCAGCGTGGAACATGACACCCAGGGATGAGCCTCCCTGGCAACAAGGGATTAATACCAAGTGCCAACTGGCAATACACCCGGAAAAAGACCTTGAATACAAGGGGGAAAAGGTTAAGACAAATGAGTTCATGTAGCTAAGAGACTTCAAAGAGAAGTCAGGAGATCATCCCACAGGTCCTATATAAGGAGGGATAGCTCCAGAGATTCATGCCTTATCAGTGGGCTCTACTTTGGAATCTGTGCTTCTGAGAGTAACAGAGTTGGACTCAAATAAGTCCTCCCTGCACATGGTCCACCAGTCCCTTCTATTCAAACCTATACGTGAGGCTGGAGTTTATAGGTGTACTTCCAGAGACTGGAGCCTCGCACCTGCCCATGTGCCAGCTGTGCCTAGAATCTTGATGGAACTGCAACTCCTGCTCTACAGCTCAATGGACTCACCCAAGTCACTTGGTGAGGAGACGATGATGGACAACGGCCATCCCAGGGAATGGAGAGAGACTGCAGCTGCAGGCAGTATATTCCCATCCACCATATCCATGGGATATGTGCCCCCTTTCACTTGGAGGTGGAGTGGACATCACCAACCCAAACTCCTCGGGATTGGGGGAAGAGCTATAGACTAGAGTGGACTTAATGGTATTCTGTTGTAGACATAATGTGATTCAAGCAATGGAAGAAAATACAACAGTGATTGGAGCCAGTGGCCCATGGATGCTTTTGGGGCAGGGAAGGGAAAAGCAGTTGTAATACAAGTGATTTTTTGGGACTTGGGAATTGTCCTGGGTGGCATTGCAACAACAGATATAGGGCATTTTACATCAGGACATAACATGCAGAACTGTGTGGGAGAGAGTGGGGTCTACAATGTGAACTATGGTCCATGCTTAGTGGCACAGCCCCAGGATGTGTATATCCATGGCAGGTGATGTGCCACACTAATGAAAGATGTTTCTGTGGGATGTTATGGGAGGTGGGGAACATGGAAATCCCTGTAATTTTTGTGTAACATTTATGTAATCTAAGCATCTTTTACAATATGTAAACAAACAAACAAACAAAAAATACATGATCATCTCAGTTGAAACACTGAAAGGCATTTGACAAAATCCAGCACCCATTCTTCATAAAATACTCAGAAAGAAGGGAATTTCCTTGAACTTGATAAAGGAAATATATGAAAAACCTGTGGCTAACCATCATATATAATGAATATTGAGTATTATAGACTGAAACCTTTTGATCCCAAATCACTAACACATAAACATGACTGCTTTAAACCACTAATTTTCAGTGTTGTAGGAATGTCTACCCAGAGAAATTAGGCAAGGACAAGAAATAAAAAGCATCTAAAGTTGAAATGAAGAAACAAAATTCTATTTGCAGATGACATGATCCTATGTAGAGAAAATACCAAAGAATCCACTAGAAATCTACTATAGCTAAACACCCAAGTCAAAAATGTTGCAGGATAAAGGAAAAGTACACACACATCAGTTTGATTTAGTGTAATAGCAATGAACAATCCCTGGACCATCTTACAAATGATGTCATGGAATGATGTATGAATCCAGGGCCAAGTCTCAATTAATTCTGGATTCTGCATCTTTCATATTCCTAGACATAAGCCCTGTTTCAGATTATAAGACTGTGTTGAAATAAGATCCCAATTAATTTTAGGGATCTTAGGTTTTCATTTCCAACTAACTGCTATTGGGTACTTCAGACTTTATGTATGAGGCCTTTGAAGTTAGTGAGCACATAAGCAAATCACATATTCACCTGGGCTATGAGGACCAAAAGTTTCCCGTGAATTTATTCCTGAGCTTCTGCTGCCAAGATCCCAGACCACTGCCTTTGACCTACCCTATGCATCCATTGGGAAGAGCATACTTCACAGCCACACATGGATTAGTGCGCATGGTTTTGCACATATTTTTTTCTGGCATGATTTATAACTATCCTTTGACTTTTTATCGATTTTTCTAAAAAATCATACCAGTCGAAGTTGCTTTCCATCCTTTCACACCTTCCTAAAAAATATCCCTTCTTAGTGGCCAATAAATGCCATTAAGTCAACTTCCTTTTTTCACTTTAGGCTATTTCAACAAAGGTCCAATAACAATCTAACAATAACTGCTCAAATGGTGTGTACATTTTAGATTTCTGCTTGGAATCCTAGACCTCTGCCAACCTCACCAGGGATTTTTTTAGGGCATTTTCATCAATGTTAGTTTATCCACCAAATATTTTGTTGTCATATGTGTATTGTTTGAGTAAAATTAATGTATATGTTTTAGGCCCAATAATGTTGAGCTCCCCAGAATAATATCATATGGGTATGAGAGCCCATCAAATATTCTTTAATATCAGTATGTCAAGTATCTTTCCTTGGGAATCCCCAGTAGATATTGGAGCTACAATCAGCCCACATCATCGATTCTAAAATGACATTAGGTTCTGTTTACATATGTTCTTTACTTTGATTATTGTCCTCACTCTGCATAAGTAAGATTAACAAGTAGTAGGGTACAAAATATTCTGACAAAGTGGGCATACAGCTGTAGTTTATTTCCACCACACCCAGGTCCCTTTCTCCACAGACCATTACTTAGATGAAAAGTTGCACAGTGACATGTAGGTCAGTTTTTGGCCACAACCCGTCATGTGCATCCAGGAAGCAACAGTTCTTATAAGTTTTCTCCAAACAGAGATTTTTTGTAATGGATGTGACCTGTAAAATGAGAACCAGAAGAAAAACGAACATTATAATTTTTCCAAGTCTTCACCCATACAGTGCTAGAGTCACTGTGATACTTCACCTATTTGACTCCAGACATATACTTCTTAAATTCCCTGGAAACCCATATTAGACCTTCAGCTTCTGATGAAGAGGTAGGTTTCTGCAAACAAATACCTTTACCTTTATGGTTACTTATAAATATAGCTAAATTATACCAAAGAAATGTTTTCCCTTCTCTGCCTTATTCATTTATTGACTCCCATTTTATCTGCTATTACTTCTTCTTAAAATTGGAATTAACTTTCAACCAGATCCTTTAATTGGTATAAGCCAAGGATATTTTTTTCTTCAAGTCATCTCAGGGCCATTTTCCAGACCATAATGCCAGTCCATAGGCTATTGTCAGTCTATTGGTTTATTGCCCAAGAATCATAAAACTCTATAACACATCATTATTGTTATCATCCTGTTCTTCTGATGCCACAAGGAGCAGTACTTGTAATTCTGCCCATATATCTTTTCCCTTTTTGATAAGCTGATTTCTCTACTGCTGCTTTCCAGATTGAGTGCCTTCCAGCTATGGAGCTACCATCTGCACACCATGCTACTTGTTAAAGAACCTCCAATAACTGTTCATTTGGAGAGGCTCGTTCATCTATCCAGTTAGATAACTCCTAAGGGACATCTAATGAAGGTTCCAAGACATAAAAACAATTTGTTTTGAGCTCTCCCTTTCACATGTTCTTGGATTTATATTATAAGGGAACTTTCTGTTATTGTGATAAAATCCAAGACATAAGGATTCATTATTTGATAAAACCCAGGCATAAGTGTACTTCAGATCTCAAAACAATGTGATGTTGTTTGGTAATTTATGCAATTTCAACAAAGGTCCAATAACAATCTAGCAATCACAGCTCAAATGGTGTGTACTTTTTAGATGGCTCAGGTTAAATTCCCAGTCCAAAAGCCCAGTGGCCACCAATAGATGGCAGTGCAAGCTTCCCTCTAAGAGGGATTTTTCAGAAAATGCAACTTTTTTTCCTAATGTCTCTTTTTTAGGAATGAAGAAGCATCTTTCAGAAGACCTTCAGCAATTTTCTTTCTTGTCTCATTGGATAGAATTGTGTCACATGCATATCCTTAAAATAATCACTGAAAAGGTGAATAGAATAACAATAATTGGTTTAGACTAACCCAGATTCACACCTATGGATTAGGGGTTGACTCCATTTTTCCCTCAAATAAATGAACACCGGACATCAGGGAAGAAAAAGGAATTCTGACAGAAAGAAAACTGGTGAGCAACTAACAGTGTTTTCCACACTCAACATACCTCTATTGATTAATCTCTCTCTCCCTCCCTGCTTCCCACCCCTCTCATTCCTCTGGACCTTCCCCTCCCTCTTATCTCCCTCTCTCTTTCTTCTAGATTTTCCCACTGAATTATAAACATGATCAAATTTCTCCCATACTAAATAAAATATTCACACTCAGTCTCATGCCTCCCTTTAGTGAGTAATTGTTCCATTCTAATAACTCTATTTTTTGCAACCTTCAATTTTTCAGAAGAAGAAATTGAGGCACCGAGAAGTTGAGTAACTTGCCTAAGATCTTGGGCAGAAGATGAAACAGAAAATAATGAGTCTTTATTCCAGACACTTATCACATATAACCCAGACAGTCTTATGTGATAGCTATCATTATCATTCTCTTTGTAACAGAGATAGAAATTGAGGCATAAAGAGGCTGAAAAACTTGCCCAAATTACATAGTAAGTAGAAGAGCCAGCCCTAGGAGATGAAGTTTATTGTCCTCCAAAGCTTTTACACTTAGGCATGTCAGAGTTTTAATATTAGCGAGTGGTCTCTCTAGCCTACATGTATCCTGAGACCATCAATAGTGGAAGAGCAGCTATTCAATGGCCTAGATGCTTTCACATATTATCTTGCTCTAATCCTCTGGGTAATGAAAGTTGGAAGATACCCAACTGCATGTACTCAAGTAATATCCATCCAAATATTTCCATGCAATCAGACATAAAAATATTAGAAATACAAACTCTGGGGATTCCTGAGACTTGAAGACCACATCAGCATAACCAGTCACAACTTACAGATGCTATTTGTTTTGAAGTTTCCAACCCATTTGGATCCAGAATTGAAGGGATCAAAGAAGCTACCTCTAAGCCATACATAGACTTTCTATGAAAAATATTTAATGTAGCTGACTTTAGGGACCTGCTACAACAGGGAATCTATCCAAGTTGTTCAGTTCATGATGCTGACATACCTACTTTTTCTGCTTTACATAGTTTGGCATTTTGGAGACTTTACATCAAGTTAGAATTCTGATCAATTGGCTTTATAATATAATCCACCAGGTCACCAAAATAGCAAGAATGGTAATTGTATAGGAAGGGGTTTTAAAGAGAGTTGCCCTGCATTGGTTAGTTATTCCACATCATATTCTATTGAATCATAATAATTTGGAAAATTTCTGACTTAAAACACTCATGGTTTGAGCTGGGAGGCTTGTGGCTCACACTGGAGAGTTAAGCCTTTAGAGCAAAACTAAACTCACTCCATGAACTCAGAATTATTTAGGAAGTCCCTCTTAGTAATTATTTTCAAGTCATTTATTGAGGAAAAGAAATATTATTCTAAAGGTAAAAATGGGTGATCTTGCAAAGAAGCAGTAAGTGATGGGTCAGTGATTGCTACAAATAAGATGCCTTATCATGAAATGAAACTGTTACTTCTTTTCAAAATGCATTCATTGAGGTAGGTATGACAAGTGACTTATTTTATGGTTTTTTCTTATAATGTGGCACTAGGGTCTACAATTTACAGAGAAGTTATATTTAAACATGATTTCTACCATCAGAGAAAATTATGACTATTGGATCGTATACCCAGTTATTTAGAAAAGCAATCACTTGAGATATTGTGGACCCAGGTCATAGATAATAAAGTAAAACTTGTATTAAATTATTTTATTTATAATAAAGATAATGTATTGTCTTTATAGTAAACTGAGAGCAGAAAAAGTATGAAAGAGTTCCACAAAAATTGTCATTAATCTCGTAATTGAGATAAGCACTGTTCATCATTGGTGTATTTTTTGGGACACTTTCCTTTGCTTACACATTATTTTAGACAATTGAGATCCTAATATAGAAGATATTTTATATCCTCTATTTTCTATTCAGTATTTATTTAAAGTACTTTTCTACATCATCTATTCTTCTTACAAGTCACTTTAATGTCCCCTTGATATTTCATAATTATACATCATAATTGATTAAACTGTTCCCCTTTATATAAATATTTGCGTTATTTTTTATATTTATTATAAAAATACTGTGAAATACAGCCTATATGCATAAACTTTGCCTATATAAATATATCTATATCTATACATATATTTTTTACCTAGAGTAGATTCCTAAGAGAAAGGAATACTGGACCAAACATATCTGTAGATGAATTCTACATGTTTAATATGTGGTTAATATGGTTCAACTTTAATTCAGGGGATTATCTGCTCAGAGATTCTATCAATCTTGTAAATAATGCTAAAAGATATTACGTTTTCATTAAAATTTATCTATCACCATTGATTTCCCATGCTATTTGCAGATAAATCAATTATTCAAATGCATAATTAGGTTCATGGAGTGAAAGAACAGCATGACAGATTTCACTTGGCTTGGCCTGACAAAGAACCCAGAAGCACAGAAACTTTCATTCATTCTGTTTGTTTTGATTTACTGTCTCAACCTGGCAGGCAACCTGCTCCTAGTGACAGCTGCAAGCAGCACATACCTGGGCTAACCAAAATATTTTTTCTATTGTTCTTGTCCTTACTAGATAGCTTATGCTCTTTTACCATGGCCCCCAAAATGATATTTGACCTTTCTACTGAAACTAAAAGTGTCCTTCAGTAGGTGTATGACTCAGGTGTTTGCAGAGCATTTCCTTGGAGGAGTTGAGCTCATCCTGCTCACCGTGCTGGCCTATAACCACTATGTGGTAATCTGCAGGTCGTTACACTACATGATCACAATGAACAAGAGGGTATGTAGCCTCCTTGTGGTCATATCTTGGACTGGGAGATTTCTTCATCTTCTGATTTAAATCCTTTCTGTGGCCACACAATCATTGACCATTTCTTTGGTGGTCTGTACCCTCTGCTGAGTGTCTCCTGCACTGACACTAGCATCTTTGAACTCTGCTGTTGCCATCAGACAGCTATTGTGTCTGCTCACTTTTTCTATTCCTATCACCTCCTATGTCCTCATCATTTGCTCCCTCAGAACTCAGCTCAGAAGGACAGCAGAAGGTTCTCTGCACCTGTGATTCCCATGTTACAGTGGTCATCTTGTTCTTTGTACCCTATATATATACCATTATGGGACACCAGTGCAATTTAAACTGTGAGATGTGGAAAACATGGCCATTATATTAACTTCCATGATTTCCACATGAGAATCACTAAACAGTTTGAAACTCTGTAAAACATATTGAAGCATTCTGGTAAAGACTTTTAATAATATGGATAGAGATTTTTTAGAAAAGAAAAAAAATGGCTCTAAATGCATATTTGCAGTTATTTACTCCTTAAATCATGAAAACATCACCAGCTTTGGCTATGTGTATGACTTCCTTGAGAAAAAAGCCTACTGTAAAGGAAGAGGCATTTTTGCTCACAGGATAGATACTTTTTAAATTTCCCTTTGCAATTCTCTGAGTAATATTTCAAATCAAGTTAAATCTCTTCCCCATAGCTTGGCAATGGAAATGATTAAAATGTCAGATAACAAGGACAAAATATCAGAAAGATTAGGTCAAGATATAAAGCAATATTTTTTTTCTAAGTTCTTCCTTTAATTCCAAAGAATGATTCAGATCCTGAATATCTTTGAGTCTCAGCTCAGCTTGTCAATAATGTGAATGACAGTATTCCAGTTTGGGTATTGCTAATTCTCATGGGTGGAGTGTTAATTAAAAGAGATGAGTCAGTGGTTATGAAAGAATATCAAAAACCTACTTTGACAGAAAAATACTTAACCATGTATATTAGAGAAATTCACTGGAGCAAGTAGCAGATTCAGAGTTGCATGTATAGATAAAGCTATTAAAATAAGAACAAGAATTGCAGGAAAAACTAAATTACCTACAATTATGCCAGATGAACTGAAGATCATTTTGGGGGCTGAGACAAAATGAAAAGGTATACTTTGTGTTTTGAAATGTTTTAGCACAACCAGCTAAAGAGGAGAATGGTTTATTTCTTCTTGGAAGGGTTTTTGGAAACCTTATTTCCACAGTATAAATTCCATGAACTTTTCAAGAAACTACATTCATTGTGAATGCAGATGCAGAAATTAAAATAACAACTTCAAGCTATTGAAGCATCTTCTTTACAGAAAAGGTGACACTCCAGTCTCTGAAACTGGTATTTATTTTGCCCAGGACTAATGGTATGGACAGATCCTCTGGGGTTTAACTCTTATAATTTTGTCTTCACCAGTTTCTTAGTGTCTTAAAATAGATTAATACAATCATAAGACTGTGGTTCCTCTCATCCTGTCTTATAATCCAGCCACTATCAAGGGAAGTTTCCATAGTTTAAATGGTTTGGTGCATATTTTTGTGACATTGACAGGAGACTGCCCCGACCTCAAGCAAGAATGATGTTGTTTCCTTCTGTGCCAAACTAAATCAGCATTCTCAAGCAGTGACAAAGTGCCAGAGTGGATATATGAGAGCTAAGGAAAGCACAAAACAGTGGTTTATAGATAAATTGGCTTAATTTGTTTAGTGGTGGGAGACTGTGCAGAATAGGATTTGAGGGGATTTATTTGCATAATTTAGTAGGTCTATGTGTGCATTATAGCATAGCATGGATTAATCAGGTAAATAACCTTTAGAACCTCTATTTTGGGCCTAGGAGAAGTGACAAAATGCCCTTAAAGTATGAAATACTCTTACATATGAATTACAGTTTTGTGACATAAAATAAAAATAAATATAAAATGCATCCCCCCCAATGCAATGAGGTAGCAATAGAGACAAAGAAAGATTTTGTGTAACAATCCATATAAATAGATAAGCTTAAACAAAATCTAATCATATTTTAACAACCAGTATTGCCAATGCAAAAGATTTCATCTTTCAATTAGAATATGTGGGTTTAAGTTAATTTTGCTCCCCTTTCAATCAGGCCCACTTTCATTCATTTGCATGTAAATATCCTGTTTTCCCAGCAAAGTTTATTGAAGAGATTTTTATTTCTTTATTGAGTGGTCTTGGTATACTTGTCAAAAATCAATTGGCCATAGATATTTGGATTGATTTCTGAGCTCTCAGTCTTATTCCATTGGTCTATACGTCTGTTTTTGTGCCACTACCTTGCTGTTTTGATTTCTTTGATTTTGTAATAAATTTAATGATAAGTAAGTGTGAGGCCTCCAATTTCATTCTTCTTTTTCAAGATGGCTTTGGCCACTCAAGGCTCCTTACCCTTACATATAAATTTGATGATAGACTTTTTTATTTCTTCAAAGAAGGATGTTGGGATTTGGATTGGAATTGCATTGAATCTATAAATCACTTCTTAATGATATTCAGTTTTCCAATCTATTGGCACAAAATATCCTTCTATTTGTTTATGTCTTCTTTGATTTCTTTTTGCAGTGTATTGTAGTTTTCTATGTACAAATCCTTTACATCCTAGGTAAGATTCATTCCTAGATATTTTATTCTTTTAGTTTCTCTTGTGACAAGAATATTTTTCTTGATTTCTTCTTCTGATTGTTCATTATAGAACACTACTGATATTTTCATGTTGATCTTGTTACCCTGCTACTTTTCTGAATTTGTTATTAATTCTAGTAGCTTTGTGTGGATTTTTTAAGATTTTCTGTATATAGGATGATATCATCTGCAAATAAGGAAAGTTTTTCTTCAAGAAGGAGGATTTTTTTTATTTCACTCATAGGGACCCAGGAATCCCTCTTCTGCTTAGATATGACCAGAGATGTCAAAACCTGAATTCTTCTTTGGGATTTGATTCCATATGGCTATGCCAGGGGAAGCATTAGTAGCTTTCCCATTTGGCCAGGGGCAGCAATGCCTTGTCACCAGCATCAACAGGTCCTTTAGCACACTGTCTCATATGCGAGCACTTCTGCAAGTAATTCCTGTCACTGAACCCAGACTCTGTGAATCCAGCATTAAACCATTTAATTATCTATAATAAATACCTTCAATTTAAACTAGCAAAAGATGATTCACGTCTTCAGCTGAGAACAATGGCTGATATACCAAACTGACTTAAATTTCTCCATTTCAATTTTTCACTAATATTGGACTGCCATCAATCTCAGAAGAATTCCACTTAACTGTCTTCTTCAGGAAATGTTTATTAAACCTTTATTCTCTATTAAACTTTCTTGTATGTGCTGCAAATGCTTTAGTTAAAATAATTAATGCTTCTATTTTCATGATGTTTATAGTCATGTTAGGATAGAAAAAGACAAAAAACAAATACATTAGGTAAATTAGATTGTAAAAATGCCTTAGAGAAAATGTAAGATATTAAAATGATAGAAAATAACTCAAGGAAATTGATGGTTTTACAATAGATGGTTAAGGAAGTGCTCTCTAAGAGTGGGCATTTGAACTGTAGATCAAGTGATTGATAAACCAGAAATGCTAAGATCTAGACAAGGGTAATTTCAATAAACTAGAAGAGTTAGTGCAAAGACCTTAGCGCAAAAATGAGGCCCTCGTGATGGGAGATCTGTGAACACAGGAGAGTGGGACCATATGAGGTCAGAGAAAAAAACGTTTGAGTGGGGAGCAATTGTGCAGGGTTTAATAGATCATGAAAAGGCCAATTAAAATTGAGTGTAAATTTGGTTAAACAGAGCTGTCTTTCCACTAATCTTCTAAGCTCAGCCTTTCTAAGTGAATACAGGGTAGTTACATGGGAAGAAAATTGTCTAACTTAAAAGAAAGGTAGGGCATAACGAGACAAAGTAGAGATCAATGCAGTGAACTGCACCAAAAAAGCCACTAAAGAAACTGCCAGAAAGGACACACAAAGCTACAGGGCAAAGGTGGTTGCTGGAGGAAATACGTTTTATTTATCTTCATCGTCATCTTTATTTAGAGTTGAATTAATAATACATTTATTGTTGGTGGTGGTCTTCTAATCCAAATAGAAGACAGTGCCTAATGATAATAATGCAGGTCAAATAAAATCCCCTTACACACCCAATAAACACCCCTCTAATGGTTTTACTCATATTCCCTCAGTTTGTTGCCACTCAAATCTGGGCATAGTTAGATAAATGCATTAAATTTTTGCTCTTGGGTCATTTGACCCTTGTTGCCCTAAGGCACTCTCTATCACTTCACCTGCTTCATTCTCTTTAGCATTTTTCACAATGAATTTATTTATTTTTAAAATATTGTTTACTTGTTTAATGCCTGTCTTTCTGCACTAGGAAGTGATTAAAGGTGTAAACTTTAAATGTTTAAACTTTATGTGTCTAAATGTGAACCAAACCACAAGGTTCAAATCCCATCTTAAGTATTCACTAGCTTGTTAATTTAGGAAAACTAGAACTTTTCTAAGCTTCAGCTAATGCTTCAGGATAACAGGAATATGAGTTATGTATTTCATAAAGCTCTTAGAGAATTAACCAAGACCATGCCTTCTTAGCACCTGCCACTTTGTAGTAATGGCTTTCACTGAATTTGTTGGCAGTATGATTTTAACAGCATGAAAAAGATGCTCAGCAAAGATTTAAGACATACATCCCATTTAAAAAGCTGGTTTTTCTTTATAACAAGTGTGTCAGGTGGGCATTTTAGGAATCATGGATGAAGACAGAAGCCATCTATAAAAGGTAAGTTAGAAAGGAAGAACGTATTAATGACTAATCAAAATAGTAAAGAAAAACTTGACTAAATCAAAGACAAACCATGTGCATGGATAAGAATTCTCTATTTTTTAAAGATATAAACTCATTCTAAATTAATTTTCCTGAATAAAGTCTTTTTGAAAATACAAGTTAAGCATTGTTTTGTACCAAGACTTTTCATTTATTCACATTTAATTTGAAACATAAATACGCAAGAATATGCATAATTATGAAAAAGAACTGTAATGAGGGAATACTAGGCTTAACAGATGACAAAATGTATTATAAATCTAATGCAATTATACCGTGTGTGAAATGGCACACTATAAATAAGATAAATGTAACAGAATAGAGTCCTGGGATTTCAAGTAAGTGAATAAAAGTTAATCATGCATCTATAAAAGCACAGCCATCCTGAAAAAGAACTAAAATATGAAATTCTATCCCTATCTAATTATATATATATATATATATATATATTTTAAATCCTAGGTAGATCAAAAATTTTAATGTAAAATAAAATACCAGAAAATATATTTTTTAAAAATGGTAAAAAAATTGTGGAAGAATATTTTGTTAAAAAGAGAAGAATGGAAATTCTTTCTAAGGAAGATATGAAAATATATAATTTTGATAAATCAGATATGTAAATATAAAAATATTCTACATGGCCAAAAATATTCTGCATAGCATAAATATGAAAATTATGCACAAGCCATGAATATGATAATTACATATATAGTGGTAAAAGGGATAAAATATTTAGTATATAGTTAACTCATAAAAATTAATATGGAAAATATCAATAATTGGGGAAAATTGGTAAAAGGCATTAAAAAGCAATTCACACTTAAAGAAATGCAAAGAAATTTTAAACATGTAAAACAAGTGTTCAAATAATTATTTTTAAGAATAACAAAAAGTATAAAGATTAAATATATTTTGTTTAATCAGATTGTCCAATATCATAAATCTTTATCAAGCAGTGGTTGTTGAGAAAGTGGACAAACATTCTCACAGACTATGTGAAAGGGCACAGTTGGCACCAAGCTATGGATGACATTTTGGCGATAACTTACAACATCAAAATTTTAAATAAGTGATCAATTTGGCCCACTAAAAATCAAATCCATGTCTAGCAACCCAAACTTGCACATTTTCAAAAAGACATGTGTTTATTACAGAATTATTTGTCATAGAAATTGATTGGAAATAACATGAAGAGAATTGTTTACATTAACTTTAGGAAATATCTTTGAGGTATTTATGCAGTATGAGGATCCTGAGAAGGAATGAGGTCTAAATGAACTGGGATGGAAAGAATTTAAATATGTTGAATAGTAAAAGACAAATGTTTACATGCATAGAATAAACACATACATATATGTAAATATGATTTTATTTGCAAGGATTATTACTTGACAATTTTAGAAAATAGATTTCAATGACTCCTTCTAAGACTGGTGAGAAGTATATAGATTTACCTTGAAATTTATGCCAATTTGAATGTTTGCCATGTAAACTATTTACTGCTATTACACATTCATTTTTTTTAAAAAAAGAAGTATGCAAACTTGAAAATCCTATATGATGCAGCTGAAATTGAATAAAGGGGATAATATAGTGTTAACTATTTTAACTAGTATAATAAAAAGAATGAAAATAAATGGGTATTTATATGATAAAAGTCTAAGGATGAGAAAGAGATTAATAATGAAAATGCAGAAATTAGTTACAATAAGAGAAATAGTAAAATAATTTCAATCCTTAATTCATTACCTTATTTTTAAATTGATTCCTTACTATTACAGTCACTATACTTTTCTAGGTACAGTTACAAATAAGACATTATAGAACTTATACTATGAAAAATGTTATTTAATAACACAGTCTAATAGTGAATTCTTTAATTTAATAATGAAGTTGCTTTTGAAGGTTAGAAAATGGTGCATCAGATTTAAGGTGATTTCTGGGTCCCAGAAGATGTTCCCTAGAGCAAAATTACTCTCTTTGTGGTAGATGACACTCATATTTCTTACTTCATCTGAGTTTTCTTCAGAGCTTCTTATAGCATTGTCAACTCTGAATTTCTCAGAGTATATATTAAAGGGTTTAGCATGGGGGTTATGACTGTATAAAACACTCTCAGTGATTTGTCAGTAGGGAAGTTTCTAGCAGGTCTTACATACATAAAAATACAGGAAACAAAGAAGAAGACAATTGCAGTGATATGTGAACCACAGAAGAAGAGGGCTTTCCTCTTTCCTTCCAGACTAAGATTCCTTAGGGAGTGTAAAATGACACCATAAGAGATGAGTAAGAGCAGAAACAATACTGCATTAGCCACCATTAAAAGTTCAACAATATAGGTGTCAGTACAGACAAGTTTTAATAAAGGGTACATGTCACAAATGATCAATGATATTGGGACCACAGAATGGGAGCCCATGAAGAGAGATCAGTTGAATGACTGCCAACAGAAAACCCCCAATCCAGGACACTATTAGCAGCACAACACACACCCATTGACTCATGATAATCAAAGAATGCAAGGGCTTAGGGATGGCCACATAGCAGCCATATGCCATGGCCAACTGAAGAAAGACTTCTGATCAACCAAAGAAGTGCCCTGTAAAAAGCTTGATCATACAACCATAGAAAGATAAGGAATTTTGTTCAAAGAACAAGTCTGAAATCATTTTGGGGGCAAAGGATGAGGCATAAATATCATCTGTAAAAGATAAACTAGTAAGAATGAAGTACATAGGTGAACCCAGGGACTTACTGACAGGTACAGTCAAGACAATGAGCAAGTTGCCGACCATGGTCAAAATGTAGAAGAATAAAAACGTAAAAGAAAGTACTTTCTGTTCCTTTGGATTCCATGTGAGACCCAGGATTATAAAATATGTCACATTGTTCCTTGGTTCCATCTGTTCTTTTATCGCTGTTTTTATCAGATTTTAGAAATGGTTTATCTATAAAACAATGAAAATATTTTGCATGCAATAAAAGCTTAATCTTTTATTTATTTATTCAATCAAAACATATTAATGGAGCCTCTATTTATATCAAACCACTCATGGACATTGGACTTACCAAGCTGTAAATGTTTTCCCCCTTCAATGATTTGATACATATTTATGAGGTCAGAGAAATACAAACCAAAATAATAAGTGCTATTTATAAATATATTTATGTGATTCTTAGGGCACAAAATATAGTAACATTTAAATCAAACTGTGATTAGAGCAGTTGTCCCAGAGTAAGCAATGTTTTAAATTAGTTTAAAAGAAGAAGTAAGAATTGGCTAAACCAAGAGAGAATGGGTAGTGAATTGTTTGAAAAGGTTCAGGTTGTATAAAGTCACAAAAGTGTAAATAAACATAAGGACCCATTTAAGGTATTTTACATATGTAAAATTGGTTGAAGAAATAATGAATGGAAAGCTATAGAACAAAGATTATTGTCCTTGATTTCCTCCAAACTCACTGAAACCTCCTTCTTATTGTCTTTTGTTTGGATCTTCCTCATTTTCCTAACTTATAAAAACTGAAGCACCCCAATTTGCTACATGTAGCCTGTCTCTCTCCTTTAGTGTATAAGCTTATATATTGCAACTACCAAATGGATATCACTGAGTTGATGTTAAATCAGTAATTATAAGACTAAATTTTTAATTTTCCACACTAACCTATTTCTTCCTGGTTGTTCCCCATCTCATTAAATATTTCTACTTTCCATGCTATTGTAAAGAATGAATATCTCACAGTATCCTTCACTCATTAAATCCTCTGTCATTAATTACTTTTAACAAATCCTGTTGACTCTACCTTCAAAATATATCACAATTTGGCTCAAGGTTTACTCTAAATCTCATTATACTGAGGGTGAAATTAGGTTTACTTTCTTCCTCTTACTTTTTCAGTGATACTGAACTTTCCTAGAAGAAGTCTCCTATCAGCTACTTGACAATTACAATTGCTTATTAATATCTCTTCCCCACTAATGACCTTAGAACACATGCTACTAAAAACAAAAAACCTTATTCCACTGTTATATATATATATATATATATATATATATTTAATTTATTGAAGTTTATCACTCATACATGAACATACATAAATAAGTATATAACAATAGTTGTGACCTTATAAAACAAACATACATAACATCATACAGCTCTCTCATACCTCACCTTACCACAAATACCTTGCATTATTCTTAAACATTTTTAACTAATCATTAAAGAGCATCCTCAAAATATTACTAATAACCAAAATATTGTCCCCCAACCCACCCTATTATTATTATTTTTATATCACTTATACATGAACATACATAAGCAATAAGTGTATAGTAAAAGTTGTGAACTTACACAGCAAACATTCATAATGTCAGCAAGGGTTGGATACATCAACCCTCCACCAACACCTTGCATTGGCGTGAGACATTTGTTAGAAGTTATGAAAGAATATTGTCAAACTCTTATTGCTGAATACAGTTCTTATCTTACATTTGGTGTATTTTCCCCAAACCCACCCTATTATCATTTTAAAAATATGTATTTATGACAGAAGTTGTAAAATTACAAAGCAGTCATGCAAATGTGCAGAATTCCCAAACAACACCCCTCTATCAACACACCAAACTATGGTGGAACATTTGCCACAGCTTATGAGATAATATCATATGACCATTACCAGATCCGTAGCATACATTTGGTACACATTTTCCACACTCCTCCATCATCAACACAGTACATCTTTGGCATAGATGCAAAAACATTACATTATTATTGTTAACCACAGTACATAGGTCACCACAGTTGTATCTTTCCCATGCCTCTCCACATTCCCACCACTTTGCAACACTGATGTACATCTGCTCTAGCTCACAAAGGACCTTCTTGCGTCTGCACCATCAACCACAATTCTCATCTACCTCTAGGTTTACTGTGCTATTCAGTCCCTAGATTATTCTCTAACTTTCTGTCAATTGAAATTTACATTCTAGACTACCATTTTCAGCCACATCCCCGTTTATAAACCAGTTGTATTACCATCAACTCTGTACATTTTAACACTTTTACAGTAAAACTAATTAAAACTTCTACATACAATATCAGTAGTCCATCTCAGTCTGCCTCTTATCTCCTTTAAGAATCCACCACTACCATTAGGTCTTGGAGATATTTTCCTACATTTTCTTCTAGAAGCTTTATGATTCTTGCTTTTATATTTAGGTTTTTTATTCATTTTGAGTTAATTTTTGTATGAGGAATGAAATAGGCTCCTCTTTTCTTCTTTTGCTATGGATATCCAGTTTTCTGAGCACCATTTGTTGAATGAGCTGGGTGGGTTTGACAGGCTACTCAAAAATCACTTGACCATAGATGTGAGGGTCTGTTTCTGAACCATCAATTTGGTTCTATTGGTCTATGTGTCTGTCTTTATGCCAGTACCATGCTGTTTTTTATCATTGTAGCTTGTTAATATGATTTAAAGTCCATAAATGAGAGTCTTCCAAATTTGCTTTTCCTTTTTAAGATATTTCTGGCTATTCAGAACCCCTTACCCTTCCAAATAGATTTGATAATCTTGTTTTCCATTTATTTTTAAAATGCTTGTGGAATTTTTATTGGGATTCCATTGAATCTGCATATCAATTTTAGTAGAATTGACATCTTAATGATATTTAGTCTTCCAATCTGTGAACATGGAATGTTCTTCCAATTATTTAGGACTTAAAAAAAATTTTTTTTTAACAATGAGTTGTAGTTTTCTGAATACAAGTGCTTGACATCTTTGGTTAAGTTTATTCATAAATATTTGGGTTTTATATGTCATATTTTATTTTCACCACTCTTTTGACACTTTTAATTACTTTTATTGATATAATCTTCTTTTTTCACTCTCTTGCAGGCCTCTCTCTCCTATCTTTTCTTTTCAGACCTTAGCACATCCTTTAGTATTTCCTGCAAAGCGGGTCTCTTGGTTAAAAACTCTTTCAGTTTCTGTTTATCTGTGAATATTCTAAACTAGCCCTAATTTTTGAAAGACAATCTTGCTGGATATAAGATCCTTGGCTGGAAGTTTTTCTCTTGCAGTATCTTAAATATATCATACCACAGTCTTCTTGCCTCCATGGTTTCTGGTCAGAAATCAGCTCTTAATCTTATTGGGTATCCCTTATATGTTATGCATTGCTTTTATCTTGCTGCTCTCAGAATTCTCTCTTTGTCTTTGGCATTTGGCATTCTGATTAGTATGTGTCTTGGAGTTGGTCTATTTGGATTTTTTCAGATTGGAGTACGTTGTGTTTCTTGGACATGGATATCTATGTCTTTCAATAGGGTTGGGAAATATTCTATCATTATTTCTTCAAATATTTCTTCTGCCCCTTTTCCCTTCTCTTTTCCTTTGGGGACACCAATGGCACATATGTTTGCATGTCTCTTGCTGTCATTTAGTTACCTGAGCACTTGTTCAAGTTTTTCCAATCTTTTTTCATCTGTTGTTTTATATGTTCACTTTCAGAAGCAATTTCTTCAAGCTTACCAATCCTTTCTTCTGTTTCCTCAATTCTGCTATTATATGATTCCAGTGTATTTTTCATTTCATTTATTGCACCTTTCATTCCCATGAGATCTATGTATGCTTTCAAATTCTTTGTGCTCATCCAATGTCTTCTTAATACCCTTAATTTCTTTAGCCATCTCATTGAATTTATTAAGATTTGTTTGAAAATCTATGATGAGTTGTCTCAACTCCTTTATGTCATCTGGAGGCTTACCTTGTTCCTTTTACTGGGCCATATCTTCCTGTTTCTTGGTGTGGATTGTAATTTTTTGTTGGTGTCTTGGCATCTGGCTTACTGTAGTATTTATTCTGGATGCAGTTTTTCTCTTTAATTTAGGGCTTCTTGCCCTTTCTCTCTTGCTGGTTGTGTAGTGGGAGCCAAGGATATAGTTGGTATTTAAGCTTTGGAGGCTCAAACTGCCCTCAGTGCCACAAGGACCCATGCAGCTTCTCCCAATTTTCTCCTTTGTCAGGGGTCGCTATAGAGCCACAGCTCTGTGGAATAATACAATTCATGCAGGCCTAGGCTGTAGTTGGTCAGAGAGACTGATAAAGCAACACACCCCTTTCTCCCCTGCCTGGGACAGGGATGGAGCTGCAGGTGTGGGTAGCAATCTATACAGTGCAGGTCCAAGGTGACACAGTTGCCCCAGTGGATTTCCAATTATTCAGTCTGTGCCAGCTAAATGTACCTGCAGTTACCTGGACAGGTTGTTGCAGGGCCTACCAGCTTCCTCCCTGCTTGAGATGGCATTGAAGCCTAGACTAAGGATGCAGGCCAATCTGGGTGAAAGAATTCAGTGTCTACCATCACCATTATTTTCAGTCAGCCCGGCTTCCCTTCATGCTAGGGTGAATCAAAATGGTGGCTATTAGCCTCCATCTGACTTGGACAGGTTCAATATTCAATTGTTTTTAGGGTTATACTTTAGCTAGTCAAACTGACTAATCAGTAGCTGACATTGGTGACCAACAGTTCCTTCCTCCTCTGTTTTTCAGAAATGGAGCTTCAAATTCCTGCCACAGAATAGCTCCTGGGGTGGCTTGTGCTGCTAAAGTAGGATGATCACTGGTCTCCATGGCATTGCCTGTTATTTCCCAGAGAGGCTGACGCAGCTCCCCCCAGCTTCCTCCCTGTCTGAGGAGGGCCTGGGGCTTAGGCTAGAGTGGCAATCTGATCTAGATGAGAAGAAGCTGGTCTCTACCAGAACTGTGATTTTCAGTCAGCTCTGCTTCCCCTCTTGTGAGGCACAGAGTTAAGTGGCGGCTACTGACCTTTTTCTGACTTGGACAATTTCAAACTTTAGCTATTCTTAGGGTTACACTTTAGCCCGCTGAATTTACCAATCAGTAGCTGACGTTGATGTCCAACTGTCTCTCCCTCCCCTGTTTTTGGGAAGTGGAGCTTCCAATTCCAGCAGTGGAACAGCTCCTGTGGTGGCTTGTGCCTCCAGTGGTGGATGGGCACCATCCTCCATGGCATGGAGAGCTCTACTTATGAATGTTCTCTGCAGATGGGCAGTTTCCTCCTTCCACTCTTTCAAGGATGCTTCAGGATGCACTTCTGGTCTCCTGGAGCCCCCAAACAAATCCTTTAGTTAGCTCTGGGTGTTTACTAATTGTCCTGTAGCAGGAGCTCATTCTAAAAGCACCTTACTCTGCTATTCCACTGTTTGTTTTTCCATAAAGCTCACCATTAGTTGAATGCAGAATCAGTTTTACCTTACTCAAAGTTTCTACAGCACTCATGCTTTAAGAAATAATTGTATATATACAATTATATAGAGAAAATAATTTCTTGTGATAAAACTTATGTCTAAAACTAGCTGGGGAGCCATTATTAAGTGATAGTCACCATACATAGTTATACTTTTAATTTAGTAAAATTGGATGATGGCAGCTATCATGATTTTTATAAGTATCTTATGAGCAAAAATATATGAAAACATATGTAGCACAGTGCCTCAACCAATATGGATAATCAAGCTTTGTTTCATTATAAAGTATTGAAAACTTCAATTTCTGCATATCAAAATGTATCATAAGCTTATATTCCTCTGAATTGCAAATCAAAATGTGGAGAAAACAAATTTTTCATTCCATTGACTCCATTAAAATAGGGAGAAAATATTAATGAAAGGAAATAAAATCATAATCATTTGTTATGCCTAACTGTGTTAAATGTTATGTCCATTTTTACACACACATATATCACTCAGCAAAATATATTTGTATATATACAATCAAATTTGGTGAAGCACATTTAACCTTTTTAACAACAAATATTTTTATCTCCTTTTTATAGTTGAAGAAACCAATTCTAAATATGTATATACTTTACCCAAGGAACAAAATGGGATTTGGAATCTAATTTTGATTTATTTCAAAACACTGTGTTGCTAGCAGAAGTTTTTTTTGTTTTTTTTTTTTTAACTGTTAATTTCTTACAAGCTCAAGTGAAATTAATTCCTACATAAAATGAAAATACTCACAAGTGATTAAATGTGGTTTCCACTACTAGCAATTCACAGCCTTACCTTTTGAAGCCTTTCTCCAACTCTGAAGGAAGACTTTTTAAACTCATTCATAAGCACCTGGATCCCTCTTCCTATCAAGTATGACCACAGAGGGAAAAAAATCTGCCTTCTCCCTTGGGGATAAATTTTATTTCATATGGTTATGTGTGTCCATTTGTCCATAGGATTTTCTGAATAATTCAGAAAATTATTAGTTGTTTCATAGACCTATTTAAAAGTATTCTATGTTAAAAACAGAAAAACAGATCTTTCATTTCTTAGGATAATTTATTAAAAATGCAAACAAATTCTATACCTACATAAGAAGATAGTAACTAGGCATTTACCAGGGAATTTTTTTCCTAGTAACTTCTTATCCAGTACTTGAAAGAGAAAAATATCAATTCAGGTTTTTTACCCCTAATTCTACTGCATTGGTTATCCATGAAATTTTTAGAGTGTTGGTATGGCATAAACTAGATGTGCTTGAGATTTTGTGGATATTAAGTCATTTTAATATGGAGATTTAAGCTTAGCAAAGCATCTCCTGATATAGTAATGGCAGTTTTTAAGAGGATAATGTATTCCCCCATGACAGGGTAAAGAAAACTGGACCTTTTATCTTTCCTAACTACAACAATTAATATTGAGTCCTGGAATTGGAGTGTGTCCAAAACTGCTTCTTACTTAATTAAATTCACTGGGATTTTCCACCCAGTGTTGGAAGAACACCTATATTTAAAGAAGCTTGTAGGTCAATCACATAATTGACATCAAGGGGATGTAACATGGAGTGAAAAATAGCTTCCAAACCATTAGAAGTTAAGTTGCTGCTCTTTGCTCTTATTGCAAAGAGATGAAATTATCATGTTTTTCCCTAATTTGTGATAGCAAGTTTTCCTTTCCTTTCCTTACTAATCAAATGATTCTTGCTTAATGTTTTATAAAGTGTGTTAAAATTTTTATCTCCAATTTAGATGTAAGAACTAACTGTTTATGCAATTGATTATTTTTTTTTTAATTTTACTGAGAAAAAAAAATAATGTGCCAGTACTATTTTATTAATATGATATCAGGATACAGTAGCTATTAAACAGAAAAAAAAAGATTCTGTTTAAATTGACCTTACAAGAATGTAAGCTAATGACGTAGTTATATAATATAGTCTGTGATAAATTCTATAGAGACAACAGAGTACCATGACAGAAAATAAGTGGATGAATTCTACTGTGGATGCAAAAGTTAATGAAAACCATTTTAATAATTGTTATTAAAGCTGAGATCAAAGAATTAGAATTTGTTACCATGAGAAATGCTGTTATAAGTGGAAGTACAAAAATTGAGAAGAGATTGGCAAGTTCAATACTCCTGAAAATCAGTGGGCCTGGAGGGAAAACAAGAAAGAGAGAAAATAAGATACAATGAGGCTGAAAAAATAAACAAGGACCAAACCTTTAGGCTATTATAGACCATAGTAAGGAATTTAAATTATATTTAAAATAAAATTAGACAAGCAATTTTTTTAAGGAAGTTTCCATTTAGCAAAATGTGCCAAAAATAAGATAGAAAAGTTACTTGAAAATTGCTATGCAAACATATGCTGTATTGTGCTGGTAGCAGAAGGTTGAGAATTATCTGATTATCTTATTCATTCATCTTTCTATTTCAACACTAAGCATAAATGCCTTGCACAGCAGGTATTCAGTAAAATTTAAATGAAAATATGAATTTATCACTATTTAGTTTTCTCGCTGCCAAAGCAAATGCCATGCAGTTTTGAGACCAGGAGAAGTCCAAAATCAAGATGTCACCAAGGTGATGCTTTCTCTTTGAAGACTGGCATTCTGGAACTAGCTGCCAGATCCTTGGTCTGTGGCTTCTCTGTCACATGGCAATGCACATGGACACCTCTCCTGGATTGTCCCTGCTCTTTGTGGTTCAGATGAACTTCAGCTTCTTGCTGCCTGATTTTCTCTCTATCTGTCTGAATTTCATTTTTCTTATGAAGAACTCCAGTAATAGGATTAAGACCCATCACGGCTGAGGTGGACAAATTTTTAATTGAAATAACCTCACCAAAAGGTCCTACTTATAATGAGTTCACACCCACAGGAATGGATTAATTTTAAGAATATCTTTTCCTGCAGTACATAAGCATCAAACCATCACACTCCAACCTCCGGTCCCCCAAAAGACATGTTCTTTCTACATACGAAATACACTGATTGCATCACAACATCCCCAAACTTAAGTCATTTCAGTAACAATGCTAAGTTCAAAACCTTATCAAAATTGATTATAGTATGGTCTGTCCTGGGGCACAATTCCCCCTCTATGGACCTGTGAAATCTAGAAAAGAAGTTTCTGCTTCCAATACACAATGAAGGGACAGGCATTAGGGTAGACTTTCTTATTCCAAAATGGAGAAATTGGAAGGAACCCAGGAGTCATAGTTCCCAAACAATTCTGAAAACCAGCAGGACAAGCCCCATTAAATTTCAAGGTCTGAGAGTCAATGATGCATCAATGTTTTGTCCTCTCGGCCTGATGGATTGGCAGAACCACACTTTCCAAGCAGTTGTGAAGTGCCCATGCTCTTTCCAATCACTAAAGTAGAGGTGTCACCCTCTCTGAGTATCTGGGTAGGTCAGGCTCTCTTCTAATACCAGGGCACAGGCCCTACCCTCTCCAAGCACTGAGTGTCAGTCAGGTTCTCTGCAAACCCTGGAGCACAGACTCCACCATCTCCAAGCATTGAGGCAGCAGCAGTCTTCCTGAAAAATGGGGCTTAAACCCAGCCACCATGTGCCAGAACAGATGGGACTGCCCACTCTAAGCACAGGGGTGAACCTGCCCTTCAAAGGGTACACTCACTCTCTTGGCCTGAGAAGCTCCTTTTAGTCTAGACCTTGTTTTCCATGGTTCTGCCCTTCAAGTCATTCGTCCTTCAATTTGTTCCTTCTTTGTCTCATTTAGTCCAGGCTGGCAATCTTTCCACTCATAAAAACTTCACATGCAAAAAACTTGGCTTTGCATGTATTACACAAAGGTCTAAACCATCAGGTAAAGAAGTTTCCACAGATATTTTCTGCATAATAGCATTTTCAATCCTGATTTCCACTGCAATGACTGGTTGGCTCTATGTTCAGTTAAACCCTCACATGGAAACTTATTCTATGGAGATTAACTTTCTGTTAACTCAGTGAGGTCCCTGTTAGAGCCACTTTTGGCCCTAATCACAGAGCACACTATCTAGATAGGCTCATACTAGAGTAGCTCTGAAGTCAGGAAAAGTGATAGCTTTCCAGATTGGTCAGTGGCTGCGAGGTCTTGGTGCCAGAGCAGCAGCAGGTCTGTCCTTAGCATGCCACATCTTATAGAGGTTTGCTTCTGCATTTAATTCCTCTTCACTGAACCCAGATTCTGTGACTCTAACCCTTCCAAATATTCTTTAAACTCTTTATTTGCATATAATCTATCCATTCAAATTAAGCAGGAGTTGATTCTATGTCTTCAGCAAAATTATACCAAAGTGAATTTAATTTCTGCATTTCAATTTATCACCAAGATTGGAATATCATCATTTTCAAAAGCATTCCAGTTAACAAGGATCTACAAATGTAGTTACTCTTCAGAGGGTAAAGCAGAGATAATGGCCATTTATTCAGTGAACACTTATTAAGTGTTTATTCTGTGACAAGCTTTGTTGTATGTACTGCTGATGCAGCAGTAAATGAAACAGACATTGCCTTTACTTTCATGGTATACATTGTAGTTTAGAAAGAGGAGACAAAAAATGAATAAATTAGATAGCCAGATTATAAAAATACCATACAGAAATTGTAACAGGGTTATAAGATAGAGAATAACTAATGGCGAAAGCAGTTGTTTTACAATGAGTGGTAAAGGAAGTCCTCTCAAAGGGGAAGGCAAGGGGTGAGGCATTTGAATTGTAGATTTAGTGGTGATGGCAAGTCAGCAGTGTGAAGATCTCATTGAGACCAAAGAGTCTGTTAAAGAGAGAAACTGCCAGAAAGGACATGTGAAGAAAATTGCTTCAGTTAATTAGATTTATTTCTATTCATCCTGATTTTATGTGCAATGAATTATTAACACTTACATAAAGCTTGCTGATGACCTTCAGTCAGAATAGATGAAAGCATATAATTTAACCAGGTCAAATAAAATTCCCTTCTCACTACAGCAGTCAGTCCTTTAATGGTTTTGCTCACGACCTTTTAGCTAATTGTCTCTAATCCCTGGACATGGTTAGATAAAAACTTTAAATTCTTACTCTTGGGTTGTGCTACCTAGTCTAAAGTGGCCCCCTGCCACCCTGAGTCACCATTACATCACTGGCTTCACTGTTTTTCAGCACTATTCACACTGAATTTATGTTGTTTTTTAATATGTTTACATTTTTAATGCCTATCTCTCTCAATTACAAAGTATTCAAATGTGTAGGACCTGGAGCCATGCCACATATATTCAAACACTATATCACACCTCCACCAGCTTGTGACTTTGGGCAATTTATTTAAATTATATAAGTTTTAGTTAACTCTTTGGGAAAAGAGGAATAACAGTTACATACATCATAAAACTCTTATGAGAATTAAACAAGGCAGTGACTTCATAGCATAGGGCCTGTACATTGTAGTAAATAAATAACTTTCAATACATTTGTAAATTATTATACTACAGCTCTTTTTTTTTTTTTTTTTACTATAGCTTATATGTCATTCAAAAATTCATTAAATTTGGGGGATTTCCTAAATCTGGTTTTGATTTGGGTAAATTCAGAATTTTTTTTTATTAACAAATCAATTTTATTAATACATATGAATAAAGCATTCAGAACTTTAAATTAAAATTTTCACAGTGCTAATCACGTCCATCTTGCTTTAATTTTACTGGGTTCCCTCTGAGAAATATGTCATTTTCTTATGGTCTTTTAATATAATATCTATTAAATACTTGCATTGAAGTAATAAATATAAACCACAAACTAAAAAGAAATCAGGGAGAAATATGACACTGATGAAGATATGAAGAAGGCAACAAAACTGACATTTATAAGCACCTACTAAGTCTAGGCACTCCCCTGGATGTTTTGCATTCATAATCTCGTCTAATGCTTAAAATAATTGAAGAAATAGGTACTATCATTTCATTGTACATATGAACTAAAGTTAAAATAAAACTCTGATAGATTGTGAAATGTATGATTTATTATCTAAACTAGTGAGATGGAATTCAATCACAATTTTGTTGACCTCAGAACCCTGAATTCTCCCACATCATCTGAAACTTGGCTGCTTATAGGACTTCCAAAGGCTGAATAATGCCTCA
>JAKSZT010054430.1:729390-807820 GCA_026826555.1 Tolypeutes matacus | reverse complement strand
TAAGCACTTAACATATGTTGACTCATACTATTAACCCATTAATTTCATGAGGTTGCTATTATTATTACCATCTCACAGATGAAGAAGTAAACTTTCCCAGATCACATTCCAAACCAGGAAATCAGACTCCAGAGTCTGCTTATAAACACCGCACCCCACTAACTCCTCTGAACAAATTTGTCCTTTTATTTTAAGTCTATTCATAATCTATTTGCCTGCTGTGTTAACCTCAGGTTGTTAGAAAATGAGACACTGAACCTTGAAAAGGGCTTGGCAGAAGGAAATAAGACTCATAAATATATCAGCTCCATGACTTGGAACCACCAGAGTCTATGATGTTTGAAAAACCAGGAGAGATTGAAGAAAGGCTGATGAGTTTGGGGTCCATTCAAGCCCACAAATACTCTTACAAGACAAGTCAGGTCTCAGCATATTCTTTTTCATAGCATGGACAGAAAAATTACATGCTATTCATTCTAAATTTTAAAAGAAATAGGTTAGCACTCAGGGCCTATTGAGTCATTCTATTCTACTTTTGGGGGTTCCAGAAATAAGAAATGGTTATCATAACTAACATTTATTTAGCATGTAGAGTTTCAAAGAACTTTACAGGATTATTCTATTTTATCCTGATAATACATCTATGTTTTCCTTTTAACTAAAAATTAAATATATTGTGTTTTGCCAAATTTCACATTAAAAACAGTAAAAATAAGAACTTAACTTGAAATAGTCTTACTCAGAATCTATGCTAATACCAATAATCTATTTCTCCAAAATGTACATACAAAATATGATACATAAACTCTCCTTCACACAGTGTCTTGGTTTACTTGAGCTGCTATCACAAACGCCACAAAATCGGTTGGTTTAAACAATAGGTATTAAGTGGTTCTTGATTTCTGAAGCCAGGAATCTGATACAAGATATAACATTAGCTTTCTCCCAGAAGTTTTTATCTTTTTGGTGCTGGCTGAAGGTGATTCTTAGAAATTCATGGATTTTCCATCATATGGCCATTTCCTCTCCTTTCTTCTATTCTTCTTTGCTTTTTTTTTTCACTTGACTTCCACCTTTGAACTCTTTATATAACCTCCAGGAATCTGGATTAAGACCATACCTCATTCAGTTAGGCCATACCTTAACTAAATTAACATCTTCAAGAGGTTCTATTTACAATAGCTTCACCCCAACAGGAATGCAGATTAAGATAAAGAATATGTATAAATTAGGGTGATTAAATCAGTCTACCAAAACACAATAAAATGGTTAAACAAAGTTTTTAATGTGAAAGATTAAATAGAATTAACAATAACAAGGAGTTTTAGTCCAAATAATGCAGCAAGAATAATTGTTAAAACTTTTATTGGGAGGAAAAAAAAAAAAGAAAAAGAGAGAATTGGACCAGTTTATGATTTAAGATTAGAAATGATAGAAAGAGAAGAAAGACAATAAAGCTGAAAGTATTCTTTTTTCAGAAAATTTTAATTTCACTGCAATTGCAAACATAGTAAATATATATTACATGATTTGTGAAGATGAGAGTTTCATGGGTCTCATAGCCTCTTCTATAGAGAAAAATTCTCAAAAAATGCATTAATAAGGTAACTTCAAAACAGGCTGAAGATGTGGACACAATCTATAGCACTATTATTCAAAATGTGTGTAAATTTCAGCTGCTTCAGAAATGTATGTCTTATTTTCTTAAAATGCAGTAACAGCAATCCAACAATAGTACCACTAATTGCAGTCACTAAAGTTGTGTCCTGAGTATCTGCATTTTAAAATGAAGCCTAACCGATTTTGACAGTACATTAGAATTGGCAAACAAATGGGCAATAAGTAAATTTAAATGAGATAGTTTTATAATTATAAATAATTATCTGATTGATCTTTTCTTCAAGCTCCTGTAGCCAACATCAAACTACCTTTGACAATAGTATTCACTTGGTTTTGAACACTAGAAATCATCTTCTTTTCTCTATTACATTTAATGGATAAAATCACTTCTATATGGTCTTGAATATATCTCAATTGAAATCATCTTTTGATCCAAGAGTTTCCTCATAGCATTTTTCACCTCTGCATTCCTGAGAGTGTAGATCAAAGGATTCAACATGGGAGTTACCATGGCATAAAACATGGTCACAGCTTTGTCAGTGGAGAAGGTTGTCACTGTGTAAAGATGCACAAATATGCAGAGCACAAAGAATAAGATGACCAATGATATATGAGAGATATAGGTGGACAGGGCTTGTGTCTCCCCTCCAAGCTGTAAGATATCAAAGTGCACAGGATGGCCATATAAGAAACCATCAAAAGGAAGAAGATTAACAGACATATGAACCCACTGTTGGCAGCAACAAAGAGACCAAAACTTGTGTCTATACAGACAAATTTTTAAAAATGGTTCAAGTTACACATGAAGTGGTCTGTGATTTTTGAGTCACAAAATGGCAGCCAAACTGAAAAGGATATGAATGGTAGCATGGACAAAACCTCTGACCCAAGCCACTCTTATGAGGAAGCCACATTCTTTTGGGCTCATGTTAGTTGTGTAGTGCAAGGGTTTGTAAATGACCACATAACATTCAAAGACCATCACTGTGAGCAGGATAATATCAGTTGTACCAAATAGATGCTAGGCAAAGACTTGAGTCATGCATCCCCTGAAAGATATTTTTTTCCTCACAGCCAGAGAGTTAACTAGCATCTTAGGGGTTATAGAGGAAGAACAGTGGCCACCTGGAAGGGATAAATAAGACAAGAAGAAGTACATGGGGTTCCCAGGGTGCTGCTGATGCTGATGGTGATCATGATGAGCAGGATTCCTGCCAGTGTGACCAAGTAGACAATTAACAACACAGCAAATGAAAATTTTTGAAGCTCCATATTCTGGGTCAGACCCAGGAAGATGAATTCTCTGACATTATTCATCCTCTCCAATATATTCAACTCAAGTGATAGATAATTTACCTGAAAAAAATAATTCAATTTATCCTCAGTAGTGGCACTTTCACTTATGAATACTCATGGAGTGCCTTATATTTACTAGTTTTACTTAGTGTAAAAAGAAATGCAAAAATTATATCAACTCTTATATTTCTATATTCAACAGGTGACAGTAGAGGTAATGTTTATTTTGTTCTTTATAATTTCCTGATTTTCTTTTAAGTTTCTACAACAAAAATGTGTAATTTTTAATTTAGCAAAATAATGTTTGGCATCAGGTTTCAAGAGCCAATCCATTAAATGGCCATATAATCAGCACCGTCACAGATACCCAAACTTGCATGTATTTAGCCCCAAAGTGGCTGGACATAACAGAGAACAAGTGAAATCGTTTTACTAATATCGTACAAAATGATTTAAAGATAAAGAGAGATTCTTTCAGGCTCTTTACTCAATGAGCCATCCCTTTTCCTGTTTTATCTTCCTAGAAAATGTCTTTACTTTCTCAAACTGAAAGGTGGTGATGCTACATCCTCCCTATCTAAGAGGTTGTATTGAATGTCCATAACTGCAATTGTCACATTGTCTCACATTCATCTGTGTGTGTCCAATACTATGGGTTATTGGACACACACCTTACTACTACTTTTAGACTTACTACTCTTTTAGCCTTAGCCATTCTTGTATCCACAATGTTGGCCAAAATGTAAATACTCATAAAGTATTTGCTGAGAGAGGGAGAAGGATAAAGGCAAAAGAGAAAGAAATTGGGAAGGAAAGAGAAAAATAGAAATATTTGAGAAAGCGAAGGAAAATAACAGGCATTAAATTAAAAGACAGTTTGGAATTGTAGAATAAAATTATTCCTTAATCACTATGTAACATTTACTAATTCTATCTGTCACTGTTCAATTTCTTCAACTGTTAAGCTATAAATAATTATACCTATATATAGGATTGTGGTGAGGATTAAAATTGTTGCAAACTTTCTATTATTTTTGTATGATTTTACTTTTCTCCTGGAAATACCACCAAAGAAAACAGGAAAAAAACTAGCCTTTAATATCTCCAAATATTATTGATGACTTTTGGTAAGTTACAAATATGAGGAGAAACAAGAGAACAGTGGTAACAAAAAGTGAAAAAGAGAGTTTGTCAGGTTAAAAAAAAAAAAAACTGCTAAAAGAATACTTAACATATAAAATAAAAGAATATTTGACATAAAAGAATACTTAACATAAAGATTGTTTCTGGGGGCCTTTTTTCATTTGTTTGTTATTCACTAATTTTCTCAACAAATATTCCTTCTAAATTTGACTTTTAACATCGAGTAGGTCTTTCAAAACTGTAAGAACAGTTCACAATTCAAATAAATAGTTGGGAGAAAGTTATGCTTTACAAGATTGTGATCTATTTACCTTCCTACCTATACTGCTGGCCAAAGTTCAGTACCATGAAGCATTAGCTGAGTAGGATATAATGTGAAACAGAAAGGGAGAGAGAAAAATAGGTATGAGAAAGAGGAGAAAAATGGATGTGAACAGAATCATCTAAGGCTTATTATTTTAAAGATGTAGGCATTTTCTAATATTTTAAACCAGGGCTGGATTTAAATTGCAAACATATTGAATTTTAACTGTGTACATTAAAAAGATCCTTCTTGAAAAAATAGTACAGAGTATTATAACAATCTATTTATCATCTTGATTTTTAGCAAACTAATAAATATTAAAATAATCCATTTGTGGATTTTTTCATCCAGTGTGCATGAACCAGAGCCATGATAATACTAATTTTGTAAGCTGAAACTTAGTCTTTCTAGAAAAGAAAAGATAAAAGCAAAATAAAAAACAAGAAAATTGTGACTTTTTTACATACCAATGCACATCTGTTTGTCAAGAACTTCTTACTGAGCCTGAGCTTACTTCCATAATAAACTATCCCAGATAGTATACTCATTCAGCTTTGGTGTTTAAAATGAATTTGAATTTTTGAGGGGCTGGGTGGGGAAATCAGCTTCTCTTATTCATTTCCATTTCTATGGGACTCATGGAAATCTTGGCAGTTTTTAAATTATTATATGAAATTTTGATAGCCTTGATTAGGGCCCTAACAATAAGGTAGTAATTTTTAATGTTAGAAAAATAAATCCAATTACCATGATATCAGCAGTAGGTTGAGGCCCCCCAAATGAGAAATCTCATGATGACAGTCCTTCTGGGCTTTTCTAGAACATCGATGCTCTGCCCACAGCCAAATGTTTTGGTCCTTCCTTCTCCTACCACTTCACTGGATGTACAAGTCTGGTCCCAGGCATATCAGAGAGATGCAGTGCATTTGTGATTTGCTCTGCACAGAACTCTATACTGTCTTTCCTACTCAAGTCATTCAGTTCCCATGCCATTGAAAGACAGTTTTATTTAAGTAGGTGAAATCATTCCTGGGCTAGTTCCTCAAGGGAATAATAATTAATATTAGGAGCCTTTGTCAAAATGGCAACCAAATGGGTATTCCTTCCTCCTACTTTCCTGCTGGAGTCACAATATAGATTCTTTATTTCTATTTCTTCAACAAATATTCATTGAACTCTAAAATTGACCAGTCACAGTTTTGTTCAATAATAACAATGACAGTAAGAGCTACTGAGCATCACATTTATATTAAACACAATTTATATGATACGCTTTGTGGTCATATTCCCAGTTTTTTATTCCCAGTTTTTGGATGAAGAAACTGAATCACTATAAATTTAAGTAGTTTACCCAAGAAAAAAGAAAGCAGGTGGCTGAACTGAGTTTTATATATGTCTTCCTCCATAAGCCAAAGAATATCTCTGCCCTCGTGATGCAAGAACTCAACTCTTAAAACAACAAATAGGCAAGCACCTTGTCTCCTTGGAGCTGCTTGCCCTTCAGAACACATGTTTTGAAATCTGTAGCTTTTATGCTTTGGAACCCATTTTTTACTTGCTTTGTTTATTTTTGGTTTAGGCCTTACTCCTGGTGATATTGGTGCTTCACAGCTGATGTTGGTGGATGGATTTCAGGGTAGTTTCCACTTTTTCAAGATTATTGACAGATTGCTTTTAAGACTTATTGATATCAACAGGTATTTATATGCCATACAACTACTTTGCATATATATCTAAAAGTCAAATCTATGGCTCATAGGTATGTAAATATTCAAGAGTACTAGAAAATGAAAAATTGTTTCCTGTGGTAGTTTTGAGAATACATACTCGCAGCAGTAATATGAAAGTCCACTGGTTCATACACTCTACATCATATAGTATTCTCACACTGTTTTATTTTTGTGAATTAAATGTTATCTCATTGTTCATTTCATTTGCATTTCCCTAATTTATAGTGATTCAATTATCTCTCCATGAGTTTATTCATTACATCTCTTTCTTTTCTCTGAAATGCTTGCTCATGTATTATACCCATTTTTCTATTTGTATTTTTTTTTCTTTTTGATATGTAGGTGTTCATTATATATGATTAAAAAATATTTCACCACATATCTTAAAAATATGATCTAATTATGACTTCTTTTATTATTTCAAAGTGCTCTCATCACCATAAGTTCTAATATATATGTTGATGTTTATATATAATTTCTTTTATTGTGAGAGCTTTTTGTGTTTTCTTTAAGAAAATTTTATGCACCCTAAGATCACAAAGGTCCTTACATTTCCTTCTAAAATATTTTATGTTTGGCTTTTAATATTTACATTCTTTACCAAACTATTGGTTATGAACTCTGCCCACACCAATTTACAAAGGTATGCTCTAATTCTCTCCAAGATGATCTATACTTTCCACATTTAATTTTAGGTTTATGATTTAATTTAAATTATTTTTGTGGCATGTTAATTATCAGTTGAGGTTCATTTTTATTCATATGTATATTATTAATGTGTCTTTTGATGAAAATATTTCTCATTTTTATGATTGCTTTGGCAACGTTTTTGTGAAAATCAATTAATGATATATGTGCAGGTGAGTTTCTGGACATTCTCTTCTGTTCCATTGAGCTGCATGCTTATCCTTATACCAATACCACACTGTCTTGATTATTGTATCTTTATATTAACTCTTGAAATCTAGTAGTGTAGATTTTCAAATTAGAGTTCTTTCACATGTTAAATTTTTTCCTCTAAATTTTGTTTCTTATCTAATTGAAAATAATGTTTTCTAATTTCATTTTCCAATGTTTTTATTTTTAATGTAGAAAGCATATTTTTTATACATTGCTCTTTTTACCAGCAGTATAGTCAAATTCACTTTTTAATTCTGCTAGTTTATTTTCTAACTACACAACCCTATAAACTGCAAATAAAAAAGAGTTTAATTCTTCCCAACCCAACAAATGCACTTTTTCTTTCTTTTTAAAGCTTGATTAGTATATCTAGTACTTTATTGAATAGAACAGAAAAACAGATATCTTTGTCTTCTTGTTAAACTAGCGGGAAAGTGGTACAGTATTTTAACATTAATTCAGTGTAATTAATGCACATCATCACATTCTAGATGTTTAACTTTATTCCTAAATTGCTGCAAGTTTTTATCATAATTGGAATTGGATGTTTGCCAAAACTTTCTATATCCACATAGATGACCACACATTTTTTCCTTTATCTTGTTTATTAGTGAATTATATTGACTGATTTTCTATTAAATAAATCTTGTGTTTCTTAAATAAATCTGAATAGGTCATGACATTATTTTTTAATAATATTACTACATTTATGATAATAACAAAAATAGCAGTGTAAGAAACACCAAATACCATCTCTTCACTAAAGCAATGATTAATCTGGCATGAAATTTTCACTTTCCACTTTTTTTAGGACTCTGTAACCTTAACCAAGGACCTCTAGGAAAATGTAAGGACCAAGGTGGAGGTGTAAAACACTCACAGTTGCTGTTTCCCCAGAAAATATTTGATCAGCTTCATTGACTAGCAGAGACATCTTCCTCAAAATTTTGGAAAACAGTTAAAGAGTTGCAGTAACAGAATGAGTGCTAAATAAAGAAAACATAGCATCTATAAACAGTGGGAGAAGCTCATGGCAATCTTGCTTGCACCCCCCCCAACTCCTCTGTGGTATTCAGCCAGCCTATGCTCCCATTGTGTTTCTCTGGTCCTATTGTAGAGGGAACCAAATAGATGCTATGTTCATAGTGGTGTAGCTGTCTATCGGTGCCAATCTATGGAGTGACAGCCTGAAAGACTGATCTTATTTCTGTCTCAAGCTCCCAGAACTTGCCCTGCAGGTAAGTTAAGCTAGGGGAAGAAACAATAATTCCATGCAACCTGGGACAAAGGATTATCGGGTTTAGTTATATAAAAGAGCACCCTGGAGAGTTATACAATTTATTTTAGGGGGAGTAGAGGAGACATTCCTATTCTTGTAAAAGGGGAATGCCTAAGGCTATTAACAAAAACAAGACTAAGACAAGAAGCAAGCTCAGAAAAAGTAGAGAGGACCTGGCAATTCATACTCACCTCAACATTATTCTCTTGATAGAAGGGCTAAACTCTGAAGTAGAGGATCAGACAACACAGAGACAATTTGCAAAGACCATGAAAGGTGGTCTTTGCATCTGTTTTTGGCAGGTCCTAGAAAATAAGTTCATATCACTAGCTAGATATACACCAGAGAACAGGCAGTGCAAGCACTAAATCGTTGATTAATAATTTAAATTATTAAAATGTACAGTATGTAAAAAAAGATTACAAGAAAAGGAAAGAAATGTAGTATGATTGCCAATGCAACAAGAAAAAAAATCAAGAACCCATTAACAAGAAGGTAAGACTTTGGAAACATGGGACAAAACTTTTTTTTTTTTTTTTAAAGATAAGTGTGCTTATGGAGATCAGAAAATACAGAGAAAGAGCTAAAGAATATCATGAAGAAATGAATTAATAAAATAAGAGTCTCAATAAATGGAAAGACATTTTAAAAAGGAACCAAAAAGAAATAATGGAGTTGAAGACCGCAATAACTGAAAAGAAAAATATCCTAGAAAATTTCGACAACATATTCGAGCTAGAAGAAGAAACAATCTGTGAACTTGAAGACTAGACAATTGAAACGATTCAAGATGAGGAACAGAAAAGAAAAAAATGAAAAATAAAAAATAAACAGAGCATAAGAGAATTGCATGACACCATCAAGCATACCAATATAAGCATTATGGGACTTCCAAAAGAAAAAAACAAAAAGAAAGAGATAGAATGAATTTTCAAAGAAATATTGGCAGAATACTTTTCAAACACAAAATACATGAATGTGCATATTCAGAAGCACAGAAGACTCAAAACTGGAAACATATGAAGAGAACCATGCTCAGAAACAAAGAAACCAAATTGTCAAATGCTAAGGATGAGGACAGAGTTCTGAACCTGGGAAGAGAAAAGCAACATGTATGTACAAGAGAACGCAAATAAGAGTAAATGTCAATTCTCATCATTAAACATGGAGGTGAGAAGGCAGTTGGACAAAATATGTAAAATGCTAAAAGAAAACAATTGCCAACCAAGAATTTTATGCCTGGTGAGACTGACTTTGTAAAGTGAGGGAGGCATTAAGACATACCCAAATAAACAAAGCTGAGGGAGATCATCACCACTAGACATGTCAACAAGTAATGCTCAATGGAGTTCTTCAGTCAGAAAGGAAAGGACAATAGACAGTGGATTGAAACAGCATAAAGAAATAAAGACTTCTACGAAAGGAAACCATATGAGTAACTGCAAATGTCAGTACTATGCTAACATGTTATTGGTATGTAACTCCACATCTGACTTATGAAACTTATGAGATGCAAATGCATAATATGTAATGATATAACTATGTTTGGATATACAATGTATAAAGATGGAATTTGTAATGACTTCATAAAAAAACAGGCAAGGAGAGAGGGATATATAAACACTTTATGTTTATATTATTGAAGCTAATTTGGTATCAAATCAAACAAGATGATTGCATAACATTATGCTTGTACTTAATGCCAGTGAATTGTACACCTAAAAATGGTTAAATTGTAAAATTTTCTGTTATGGATATTTACCACAATGCAAAAACGTTTAAAAGCAATTAATTGGTTATTGATATTATTGGGAAACATCATATGGAGAGTTTAACTCAATTTTGCAACTCATTTGTCCATCAATATCAGCATTATCAAATATTTCATTGAAATCAGTCAAATTAATCCTAACAGGTGCAGCAGTATTACTCCAAATGGCAGTTAAATTATTTCTTAAACTGCTATCATTTCAAAATAAGTCATTTAAAATTACAATGGTAAATTCTTGGCCTTCCCAACAAGATGATCCCCTGCCAGTCTACCAAATGCTGTCATGGAATGGGGTATGAATCAAGGACCAAGTCTCAGTTAATTATGGATTCTGTATGTCTCATAGTCCCAGATAAATGCCCTGGTTCATACTTCAAGCCATTGCCTTTGAATTTCTTATGCATCCATTAGGAAGAACACTGATCACATCCCCTCTTGGGTCAGTATCCATAGTCATAGCCATCATTGTATCCTACTATGCTTTATCCTGCTAATTTTATATCAATTTTTCTACAACTCAACAATTTGCTTGTCATCCTTTCAGTTCCTCTCTGAAAAATATCCCTTCAAAGAGGCCATTAATTATCAATAAATCCACTTCTCCACTATGATTCTCTTCAGTAAAGGCAATTTCTACTTGGACTCCTAGACCTTTGTCAACTTCTCCAGGGTTATTAGACATTTAGGCCAAAGATTATTTATCTACCAATTATGCTGTTTCCAAACATGTGTTGATTAGGAAAATTCAAGTATATGTTTTGGATCTGGAAATATTAAGTTTTCCAGGATAATGTCGTATGTATATTAACACCCTCCCCAATATAGTTTAGTTTCTGTATGCCAAAGAGCTTACCATGGGCACCTCCAGCAATATTGGAGCTAAGAACAGTCCACATAGTCTCTTCTAAAATTACATTGGTTTCTATTTACATGTATTTTTTACTTTGATAATTGTGCTGAATCTGCAAAAATAAGGTCAATAAGTATTAGGGCACAAAATTCAAAGACAAAGTGGGCATGCAGCAGGAAGGCATGCATGTTGGTCCATTTCTCAACAGGCCAACCTTCACTTTTAATTGCGCATTGATCTGTGGCTCTGTTTTTTAACAGAATCTTTTTGTGCATCCACATGGCAAAATTTCTCCCATATTCTTTCCTAAAACATGTCTTTCATAATAGATATAACCTATACCATGAGGAACAAAAGAAAAAAACATTATATATGTTTTCTAACTCATGCCCCACAATGTGTTGTTAATGTCATTGAGACATATCCCATATATGTGAATAATGCTTAAGAGCAAGTACAATAAACCATGCCTACTAGGTTTGACTATACTACTTTCTAACTATGCAAAATTGGACACGTTTCTTAAATTTCTTAAACCTTAATTTTCACATTTGTACAAAGGAATGATAAAGTACCTAGAATGCTGCTTAATTTCATGGGGACCCATATTGGTTCATTAGCTCTCAGGAAAGGGGTAGGTTTCTGCAAACAAATACCTTCACTTTTATGGCTACCTGTAAATATAGCTGAAGTATACCAAAGTAATATTAGGTTTTCCTTTTTTTGCATTATTCATTTATTGCTTCCCTTTTTATCTGCAATTATTACTCCTTCTTAGAGTTTGAATTAAATTTCAAACAGATCCTTTACCAGACATAACCCAGGGTTCTTTTATCTTCCATTCATATAAGGCCCATTTTTCAGAGCACTTTGCCAGTCCATAGCTTATTAACATTCCATTGCTTACTGCCCAATAAACAGTAAAATCTATATCATGTCACTATTGTTATCATACTGTCCCTATGATGCCACAAAGAGCACCACTCACAATTCTGCCCCATTGAGTGGATTTATCTTTTCCCTCTTCAATGTACTGGTCTCTCTGCTGCTGCTTTTTCAGATTGAGTTTTGCCAACTCTTTTTTTTTTTTTGAGGTACCCATGCCTCAAACCCCAGACTTTGTATGCAGGAAGCCGGTGCTCAGCCACTGAGCCACATTGACTCCCTTGAGATGTTTTATCTTGTTTGCTTGTTGTTTGGCTTTCTTTTTTGCTCCTAGGAGGCACTGGGGACCAAACCTGTGACCTCTCATAAGAGAAGCATGCTTTCAACTGCTTGAGCCCTGCAGCCACTTCTTGAGCTACTATCTCTATACCATTCTACCTGTTAGGAAGCCTTCAATAAGTGATCATGCACAGAAGCTCATTTTGCTGTGGAGTTAGATTACTACTCAGGTTGATAGAATTTAGGGCAAAATAGCACAAAGCAACCTGTACATGTGATGAGATCCTCCTTTCATATGCTGTTTAAGTTACATTTTAGTAATAAGGAAATTTTATTCATTTTTTAAAATCTGGTGGGCTCATTATCTGATAAAACCCAGGGCATATAGGTATTTTCCTTCTCAAAATAATGTTATATACTTTATTAATTAAAGAGGTTTCCATTAGTCCAATAAAAAGTTAGCAACTACTTTACAAATGGTGTGTATTTTTTGCTGGGTCAGGTAATTTTCCAGTCCAAATGGAGATCTGTGAGCAACTCACATATTTTCCACACCCTATGTTCCTCTCTTGATTATGCCCATTCTTTCATATATCTTCAACCTCTTTCTATCTCTTCTCTCTATTTCTCTGTCTCTTTTGTCTACCTCTCCCTCTTTACTAGCTTCTTCCCACTATTATTAAAACATGATAAATTTCTCCCATACAAAAAAAATATTCATCCTACTCCTATGTTCTCCTTTAGTGACTAATTGGAAACTTTTAGTTACTATTTTTTGCAACTTCCAATTTTAGGAAAGGAATTTGTGGAACAGAAAAGTTGAGATCATTGCCCAAAATCACACAGATTATACAGGATTGAATAAATGATAACCAAAATGTAGTAGTAGTGGATACATCTGTCATGTAAATATTTCTCTATTTAATTCAGAGTAGTTGTGTATGTCACATGACATCTTCTGGTATTCTGCTCAATCTTTTTTTATTTAAGGTTTTCTTTCATAGGTTCATGGTAAGTAAAATGACATGTACCAAGTAAGTAGTCAAATTGGTAACCATTACCAAGTTCGTGAATTTAGTGTATAATTTCTCTAGAATCCTACCATACCCCACCCATTTAGGCTGTCCCTTGTTTTAACTCTGAACTTCTAATTTCTCTGCATCAGGAAATTCTCAGAATCAAACCTTTTTATATCATACTTAGGTCATCTAAATAGGGCACAAACATAAGAAAGGAAGATAAGAGGTGTTCTTTTTTCTCCAACCTCATGTTCCTGGTCAGCTGCAGCAGGACATCTTTCTTAGGAAGATGTCCTTCTTACCACTCTTCACTGAACCAAAGTTCCTAAACAATTCAAACCTGATCTGAGTCAACACTTCCTCTCCCATTACATCCAATATGTAGATACATCATACCAGCAGTGTCTTATGAGGCACAAGAACATAAATTTACAACTCAAAATTAGAAATCAGATCAGTCTAGAGTTAAATATTGATGATACTAAATATTAGGTTTTTCACATTGGTCAAATGATGCTCAAAGTCAGCATAAATTTCCTTATATATAAAATAGAAATAATAATACTACCCTCAAAAGTATTATATAAGACTCTGATGAGATATCTTACATAGTAAAGTAAAAGATATAGAGAAAGTGTTCATTATTTGTTAGATCTATTTGTACTCACATTTCCATTAACTCCTACAACATTACTTGGGAAAGTAAACTTCATTATTAGTTTTATTTATATAGAAAGAATATCAAAATACCATAAAAAGAATTAAAAATCATAATGACTTGTGACTCAGTATTCAATTTTGCAATACTTGGCCTTTCTTTTCTCTTAAGTTCTCTATTTTTCAGAATCCTACTAATCATAAGAGAAAAGAAAACAAGCTACATATATAAGTTAAGAATTATTGCCATAAATATGGGTCAGTGACACCACATCCCCTTTCTTGTGCAGAATAGAACAGGTGAAAATGAGCCTTCACTCTGTGCCAGGCATCATTCTAAGCTTGCTACATGCATTAGCTTCTATAACCAAAAAATATACCATTGTTTTAGATATTTTATCTTTCCTTTGTACAAATGTGAAAACTGAGGTTTAAGAAGTTTGAAAAACTTTTCCAATTTTGCATAGTTAGTAAGTAGTAGAGTCAGAACTAGGAGGCATGGTTTATTGTTCTTTCTCTTAAGAATTATTCAGATTGTTAATCTCAGAGAGCAGTTTATCTGGCTTACATGTGTCATTCCTCAGGGCATCAGCAGTAGAATAACAATTTTCACTAGCCTAAATGTGTTTACATAATATATTGGACAGGTATTATTAGTATTATTTTACAGACTCTGACTAACTCATGCACTCATACTACCATGATAGCATATTCTTAAGTGCCTTAAGTCCCAGACTAAAAGACCCCTTACAAACAAAAACATAGAGTCTGACAACCAAGCTCAGCTGACTCTCCCTCACAACCTTCATCATAGAAGTCACACCCACAACAGAGAACATGAGGAATTATTTTTGCTGTCATCTTGGCTGAAGTTGCTTATTTTAATCCTCTGGGAACTTAAAGTTTTGAGCATTCTTAACTCCTTATACTTGAGAAATATCTGTTGAAATATTTCCCTGCAACCATACATGAAAATATTAGTAGGTATAGAGTCTGGGGATTCCTGAATATTGAAAACCACATCAGCGTAACCAACCATGCATTACAGATGCTGCTTGGTTCTAAAATTTCAACCATTTAGATACAGACACTGAAGGACCAAAGGAGCTATCTCGAGATTTAGCATGGGCTTAACACTGGCTGTCTAAGAAAAAGGATTAATGCAGATTTCAGAGACCTGATAAAACAGGGAACTTTTTATGTGTTGCTGACTTCATAAAAGCCTTTGTATTTCTGCTTTAAAATAAGTTGCTATTTTGGGGGTTTAAGTCAAGTTAGAATACTGATCAAGTGAATGTTACAATATCATCCACCTGGTCACTAATAAAGCAAGAATGAGCAAATGTGTGGGAAGAGGTCTTATGGAGAGATGTGTTCCATTGGTTAGGTTTTCCCACACCATAAATTTCTATTGAATTTAATTCATTGGAAGTTTTCTGATTAAGAAATTGATTATCTGAGCAGAAGTGAATGTTAACCACACAGGATAGTTAAGCCTTTATTGCAAAACTAAACTCAGTCCATGAACTCAGAATTATTTAGGAAGCATCTCCTAATAATCTTTTTCAAGTCACTAATTAAGAAAAAGAAATACTTTACTTTCCATGCTATACTGTGAATTATCTAATAAATATATCACACCAGCACCAACAAGTACCCACAAGAATAATGTTTTTTTTTTATTTTATTTTTTTTATTTCAACTCAAGCTTATGGACCTCTTGTTAGGAACCCCTGACTTAAGGCAAAAATCAGTAAAGCTGTGAAGCAGCAGAAAATGATGGGTCAATGATTTCTGCAAATAAGATCCCTTGGTGTGGAATGAACATGTTACTTCTCCAAATGCATTCAGAGAGGTAGATACAATCTTAGTATTTTCGCTCAAGTTGACACTAGAGTTCAATTTATCTGTATGTGATATTTAGACATATGTTTAATTATGAATAATGGATGACATAACTGGTTTACTTAGAAAAGAAGTCATTGATATATTGTGGACTCAGACAATAGATAAAAAAGTAAAACATTTTAAAACTATTTTATTGATAATAAAGGCAGTATATTTTCTTTATAGTAAACCCAGATCAGAAAATCTATGAAAGCAGTCCATAAAAACTGTTGTTGATTGGGAGGCAAGAGGGATTCAGTTTAGAAGGGCACTTGCTGACTCACTCACTGAGGACAGCTGATTGGGGACAGGGTCCTGCCCAGGAGTCTGTGCTGGGTGCACACGGAGCAAGAACCTTGGGGACATCACTCTGGAGGGAGCTGGATAGCATGGATTGCTCAGGAGAGATTCGTGAGTTTCTCCCCTGCCTGTGGTAGTTAACACATACGGCTGAACCCTACCCTCAGGGAAAAAGACTGGTTTGAGCCGTGACTCCCACCAGCAAACCTGTGAGAGGGAGCATTCTCCGAGAGTGGGAGGATTCTGGTGGAGGTTGGAGAGGGGTTTCCTTTCTGTGGATTTGGCTGCCTGGAACCCCTTGCAGCTTTGGGGAACAAAATAGCTGGCTTGAAGTGGCACAAGGCTGATGAGAGTGGCGAATCTGCTGAGGAAGGTTGATTTACCTAGCAGCCCAGGGATACGCCCCAACCCCCGCCAGCAACCTGGTGAGAGGGAGCATTCTCCTTGAGTGGGAGGGTTCTGACAGAAGGTGGAGAGGGGTTTCCTTTCTGTGGATTTGGCTGTCTGGACCCCCTCATAGCTTTGGGGAGCAGATAAGCTGGCTTGAAGCAGCACCAGGCTGAGGGGAGAGGTGAATCTACTGAGGAAGCCTGATTTACCCAACAGACCAGGTGATACTGAGGCTTGGCTCCAGAGGGGCCAGAGACAGCCATTTTTATCATGCTGCACTGAAAAGCATCAGAGCTTCAGCTCCCCTGGGGAGGCCAGGAAGTGGGAAGTGCTTGATTAGTTTACAAGAACCAAGTTAGGGTCCTCTTGGTGAATGGGGTGTTCTAGAAGAGGACTTCTTTGGAGTCCTTTATTTCGCAAAAAAAAAAAAAAAAAAAAGACAGTCACTTTAAAAAAGAATTTTTCTTTTTAAATTTAGTTTAATAGCTAAAATCTACCTCAAAACCTGCAGATAGAACCTTGCAGGGCAATTGATTAATGAGCACAAGGAGTTTGAGAAGTTCCATAAGGGGCCAAGAAGGAACATTTTTCTTCCTTAGATTTGTTTGACTGTTTGCTTGTATGGTTGGTTGGTTTTTCTTTGTTTATTTGTTGTCTCTTGCTTTTCTTTCCTCTCCCCCCCTTTTTTTTCTTTCTTTTTCTATTTTATTTTATTTCAAAATATGTTCTGCGAGCTTCTTTCTTCTTTGCTGTGCTTCCTCTTCAGTGATTTACCATTCTCTGTCTATACTGATTTTGTCTCCCAATGCTATCTCCTTTCCTTCCTTCATCTTTCTGTTGTGGTTTTTACATACCACATTTTTTCATTAGCCCACAACATCAAGGGTGTCAATTTCTATTCTATCTATTCTTTTTCTTCACTTTATTAATATTAACTTTTTCCTTTCAGCCCTTTCTTTACTCTTTCTCTCTCTCCTCATCATTCTAACCTTCTAAATCATTACATATATTTTCCTCTATTAGGTTTCCCAGTTCATTGTAGGTACTCCACTTTTTTTCCTATTACTCCACGCTGCATACATGAGTTAAATATTCATTTTACTAAGTCTTATACAGCCCCTTTATAAACTTTTTTCAATATTACTATTATCCTTCTTCCTTTCTCACATCTTTCGATTCCTCTGGCCCTAATGTTTTGCCTTCAAGGGAACATAGAAAGAAGCAAGGAAATAAAATAAGAAGAAAAGTGTCAATGATCAAACTTAACACATACAGAACCACCAGCTAAATGAAACTCTAGAGCAGAGAGAGAAGCTAAACAACTGAATAAACCCATCAAGATAAAATGATGAATAGAGGGTAAAAAAAATTACAAACCACACTGAGAAACAGGAAGACATGGACCAGTTCAATGAAAAAACTAAAAGTAAGGAAAAGATGCAGAACATCAAACAACTAATCAAAGCTTTCCAAACAAATATCATGGACCAACTTAATGAAGTGAAGGAAGATATTAAGGATATTGAGAAGACACTGGGAGAACAAACTGAAGAAATTGAAAACATACATGAAAAGATAACAGATATGATGGTGATCAATGACACAATGCAAGAAATAAAAAAGATGCTGGATTTACATAACAGCAGATTTGAACAGGCTGAAGAAAGAATTAGTGATGTGGATTACAATTCATCTGAAATCAAACAGATAGTAGGACAGATAGATAAAAAGATAGAAAAAATTCAGAAGGGACTCAGGGATTTAACTGACAACAAAAAAAGGCACAAACAGACACATTATAGGAATCCCAGAAGGAGAAGAGAAGGGAAAGGGAACAGAAGGAGTGTTGAAGGAAATAATGGCTGAAAACCTCCCAAACCTATTGAGAAAGATGGATGTATAAGTCCAGGAGGCACAGCACACCCCAAACAGTATAAATCCCAACAACCCAACTCAAAGTTTAAATAATTATCAAACTGTCCAATGCTCAAGATAAAGAGAAAATACCCAAGGCAGCAAGAGAAATGAGAACCATCACATACAAGAGAAGCACAATAACATTAAGTGCTGATTTCTCATCTGAAACTATGGAGGCAAGAATACAGTGGTATGACATAGTCAACGTACTAAAAGAAAAAAACTTCCAGCCACGAATTCTCTATCCAGCAAACCTGGCATTCAAAAATGATGGTGAATTGAAATATTCACAGATAAACAGAAATTAAGAGAGTATGCCAATAAAAAACCTGCACTTCAAGAAATACTAAAGGAAGTTCTACAAATGGAAAGGAAAAAACAAGGGAGAGTTGGAGGAGAGTTTAAAAACAACTAAAAAGACAAAAACAGAAACAAAAACAATATATGACATACATTAACCCAAAGAAAATATGGCTGAAATAAGAAATTCATTGCAAGTAATAACACTGAATGTTAATGGAATAAATTCACCACTCCAGAGACACCGATTGGCAGAATGGATAAGAAATTATGATCCATCTATATGCTGTCAACAAGAAACCCACCTTTGACCCAGGGATTCAAGGAGGCTGAAAGTAAATGGCTGGAAAACAATATTACAAGCAAACAATAGCCAAAAAAGGGCAGGAATACCTATTCTAATATCAGACAAAATAGACTTCAAATGCAAAAGTATTGTAAGAGACAAAGTTGGACACTATATAATAGTAAAAGGGGTAATCTCTCTAGAAGAGAGAAAAATCATAATCACTTATGCACCTAATTGGGGTGCCTCAAAATACATGAAGAAACCCTCTAAAAACTAAGTGAAGAAATAAATGCCTCTACAATTATCCTGGAGGACTTTAATGCACCATTATCACCATTAGACAGAACATCTAGACAGAGAATGAATAAAGAAACAAAGACTCTCAAAAATATATTAGAGGACCTGTACTTAATAGACATATACAGAACACTACACCCAAATACAGCAGGATTTACATTCTTCTCGAGTGCACATGGACAATACTCCAAGATAGACCACATGCTATGCCACAGAACAACTCTCAATAAATTCAGAAAGAATTGAGATTATACAAAGTAATTTCTCTGACCACAATAGAATGAAATTGGAGATTATTAAGGGCCAGAGAAACAGATTAGTCACGAAGACATGGAAGTTAAACAACACATTCTTAGACAAGCAGTGGGTCAAGGGGGAAATCTCAAAAGAAATCAATAACCATATTGAAACTAATGAAAATGACAACACAACATATCAAAAACTATTGGATGCAGCCAAAGTTGTCCTGAGAGAGAAGTTCATAGCCATAAATACATATATTAAAAAAGAAGAAAGAGCTATAATTGAAGACCTAACTGCATGTTTGGAGGAATTGGAAAAGCAACAACAAACTAAGCCTAAAGGAAATACGAACAAGGGAATAACAAATATTAGAGCAGAACTAAATAAAATAGAAAATAAGAAAGCACTAGAAAACATAAACAAAACCAAAAGCTGGTTCTTTGAGAAGATCAATAAAATTGACAGACCCTTAGCCAGACTAAGAAAGAAAAAGAGAGAACATATGCAAATACACAAAATAAGGAATGAGCAACGGGATATCATTACTGACCCCACAGAAATAAAGAGTATCATAAGAGGATACTCTGAAAAATTATAAGCCAACAAGAATGATAATTTAGAGGAAATGGACAAATTTCTAGAAACTCACAAACAGCCTACATTGACAAAAGAAGAAATTGGTGAACTCAACAGTGTAATTACAAGTAAAGAGATAGACTCAGTTATCAAAAAACTTCCCAACTAAGAAGAGCCCAGGACCAGATGGCTTCATAGCTGAATTCTACCAAACATTCCAAAAAGAGCTAACACCAATCCTTCTTAAGCTGTTCCAAAAAATAGAAGTAAAAGGAATATTGTCTAACTCATTCTATGATGCCAAAATTACCCTAAAACCAAAACCAAATAAAGATACCACAAGAAAGGAAAATTACAGACCAATTTTTCTAATGAACTTAGATGCTAAAATCCACAACAAAATACTTGCTAATCACATTCAACAACATATCAAAAGGATTAAACACCATGACTAAGGGGATTTCATCCCGGGTATGCAAGGATGGTTCAATATAAGAAAATCAATCAATGTAATACACCACATAAACAGATTGAAAGAAAAAAAACCACATGATCATCTCTATAGATGCAGAAAAAGCATTTGACAAAATACTGCACTCTTTCCTGAAAAAAAATGCTGCAAAAGATAAGAATAGAAGGAAACTTTCTTAATATGGTAAAGGGTACATATGAAAAACCCAAAGCTAACATCATCTTCAATGGTGAAATCCTTCTGAGATCCGGAACAAGATAAGGATGCCCACTATCACCAATCCCTATTTAACACTGTCTTAGAAGTACTTGTTCGAGCACTGAGGTAAGAAAAAGATATAAAAGGCATCCAAATCGGAAAAGAACAAATAAAAATGTCATTATTTGCAGATCATATGATCCTATACATACAAAGCCCTGAGAAAACTACAACAAAGCTTCAAGAACTTATAAAGGAGTTCAGTAATGTCATGGGGTATAAGGCAATGCTCAAAAATGAGTAGCATTTCGTTACACCAATAAAGAGCAATCTGAGGAGGAAATCAAGAAAAAAATACCATTCACAATAGTAACTAACAGAATCAAATACCTAGAAATAAATTTAACTAAAGATGTAAAGGACTTATATACAGAAAACTATACAACACAGTTAAAGGAAATCAAAGAAGACTTAAATAAATGGAAGAATATTCCCTGTTCATGGATAGGAAAACTAAACATCATCAAGAGGTCTATCCTACCCAAACTAATCTACAGATTTAATGCAATCCCTATAAAAATTAACATTGTATTTTTTAAGGAACTGGAAAAACTAACTTGAAAATATATTAGGAAAGGTAAGAGGCTCTAAATTGCCAAAGACAGATTGAAAAAGAAAAACGAAGTTGGAGGTATCACATTACTTGATTTTAAAACATACTACAAAGCTATAGTGCTCAAAACTGCATGGTATTGGCACAAGGATAGACATACTGACCAATGGAACCGAATTGAGAGTTTTGATATAGATCCTTGCATATACAGTCATCTGATATTCGACAAGGCCACCAAGCCCACTCAGTTGGGAGAGAATGGCCTCTTTAACAAGTGGTGCTTGGAGAACTGGATATCCATATCCAAAAGAATGAGAGAAGAATACCATCTCACACCTTATACAAAAATCAACTCAAGATGGATCAAAGATCTAAATATAAGAGCCAAAACCATAAAGACCTTGTATGATACTGTGTGGGGAAAAATCTACAGTACCTTGTAATAGGAAATGGTTTCAAGAACTTCATAACTAAAGCATGAGCAGCAAAAAAAAAAAAAAAAACATAGAAAAATGGGATCTCCTCAAAATTCAAAACTTCTGCACCTCAAAGGATGTTATTAAGAAAATAAAAAGGCAGCCTACCCAATGGGAGAAAATATTTGGCAACCATATATCTGATAGGAGCCTAATATCCTGCATATATAAAGAAACCCTACACCTGGAAAATAAAAAGACAAACAACCCATTTAAAAAATGTGCAAGTGACCTGAAAAGACACTTATCCAAGGGAGAAATACAAATGGCTAAAAATCACATGAAAAATATTTCTCGACATCGCTCGCTGTTAGGGAAATGCAAATCAAAACTACAATGAGATACCACCTTACACCCATCAGAATGGCAGTTATTTAAAAAACAGCAGAATATAAGTGTTGGTGAGGATGTGGAGGAATAAGAACCCTGATCCACTGCTGGTGGGATTGTGGAATTATCCAGCCACAGTGGAGGACAGTTTGGTGGCTCCTCAGAAAACTAAGAATATATCTTCTGTATGATCCAGCAATTCCACTGCTGGGTATATACCCAGAAGAATTGAAAGCAAAGACAGGAACAGATATATACACACCAATGTTCATAGCGGCATTGTTCACAATTGCTAATAGTTGGATTCAGTCCCAGTGCACATCAACAGATGAATGGATAAACAAAATGTGGTGCATACATGCAATGAAATATTACTCAGCTGTAAGAAGGAATAAAGTGCCAACACACAGAATAACATGGATGAATCTTGAAGACCTTATATTGAGTGAAGCAAGCCAGGCATTGAAGGATGAACACTATATGACCTTACTGATTTGAATTGTGGAAAGTGAGCAATCTCTGAGAACCATTGTCTGAAAGATAGGTTAACAAGGGAGAGAAAGAGAAGAGCAGGCTCTGAGCCATCACTCATATGGACATAGTCTATGTTAAAGTGTTAGAGTATAGTTGCATATTGAAGGATAGGACAGATGTGTAGTGATATTATTGGGTTTTGTGGTGCAGGGTTGACAGGTGTGTAGATTAGAAGGGTGGGTTAGAATACCCAGGATACTGGGAGAAGTGATGCAAGAGGGATTAGGTGAACATCAGATTTGTGGGTATGAGTTTGAAAGTACAGGAGTGGGAATGCTCTTACGACAATATGACAAGGTAGTGTCACTGGTTTAGGGTGTAGGTTTGGGGGGGCATTCAAGATGGGGCACATCTGGAGTAGGCTTTTGGGGAGTGTGTGAGTGTTCATCCTGTCATAATGTGTTGTGTCAGGGAGTGGAGACCCACACGGGCCTGGGAAGGAGATGGACCCCCATCTTTGGGAGGCCCGATTCACCCAGAAATACCCAGGTGAGTGTCTCTTAGGAGCAAGGGTGGATCCTAACAGGGAAGAATAATCAATGTGTCAAGACCTCTTGTTGCATGTAACTATGAATATTGTCATCCAATGAGTCAAGACAGGGGGATGTCATGTGTCCATGGGGGATGGGGAGGAAAGAACAGAAAAGATCAAACAGGGTATTTAGTGGTCATGGGAAATGTTTTTCATTACCTTACTGTAATGGACACAGGACATGGTAAATATCATCAAAAATTATTAAACTGCACTGTCTAAATTGTAAAGTATACTGTAAACTATTGACAATGTTTAGTAGCTATGTTTCACTATCTGTATAACAGGTATAACCTTGCTACCATCCACATAAAAAAGTTTTTAATATGGGGTGAGGAAAGGGGGAGAAGTTTGGGTATATGAGAGTCTGTAGCATTCTGTGTGTAACTTTGCTGTGACCTAAAACTTCTTTGAAAATTAAATGAAAATTTGGGAGACACTGGGGAATGAGAGGCAGAAGGTGCAATGGTACAGACTGGACACCTGATAATGCATTGATAAAGGGAAAAAAATATATATATATATTTAATTTTTTTGTTTTTCCCCATATTTTGAATGTCCCATTCCTTTAATTATATTTTAGTTTTATTTTTTTTTCTGAGTTTCCATGTATTTTTTCTCTTACATTTAAGCTTATCATTATTATTTCATTTTCCTATTAATTATATTTGGTTATTATATAGGCTTCATCTTCAAGGAAGGTTTAGATCACAGAAAGGTTACAATGGGGACTGCAGAGGATCATTCGTGGGGGGTGTCTGGGATGGGGGATTCATGGGAATAAGTTCATCTGAATATACATGAAAGATATATAAAATTGTTCAAATGATAGAGGGATGGGGCATGGTCATGGTGGGTAGACAATCAGTCAATAATTGAGGGAATACTGAATTCCCAGCCTAGAGAGCTCTGCCATATTCTCCAAGGGAGCAGCAACAGTTCCCTGAGTGCAGGCTCAGTGTCTGGCAAAGGAGGATGGTCCACTAATGGGTTCTTGTTATTTATGATTAGCCTTACGAGTCTTTGCTCTTGTAATTGAAACTTAGCTTACTGTTATGTGGTATCTAACGTTGCCACCTAAGAGCCTCCTTGTTGCTCAAATCTGGCCTCTCTCTAAGCCAAATTCAGAATATTAATGCATTACCTTTCCCCCAGTGCGGGACATGACTCTCAGAGATGAGCCTCCCTTGCAATGAGGGATTAACACCAAGTGCCAGTTAGCAATACCACTGGAAAAAGACCTTGAATAAAAGGGGGAAAATGTAAAGACAAATGTATTTATGTGGCTAAGAGACTTCAAAGAGTGTCAGGAGTTCACTCCAGAGGTAACACTTATGCATACCTCTGTAGGATCTTATAGAACACTAAAGTGGATATCACCCCACACAGAGGGGCTCCTGAGGGCTCTGGAGACACCCAGGTCCTATATAAGGGAGGATAGCTCCAGAGGATTGCCAGTTAAAATATTTCCCTATTTAAGTTGCATTTCTTTAAATTTTGAAATAGAAAAAAATTTTTTAGATATCTCATTGTTTTGTATGAGATTTACCTTTGCATTATTTTGCCCATTATATAATGTTGTGAATAGACCTTTTTCTTTATTTGTAACTACTATTTTATTTCCATAATAATACATGTCTGCTATATTGTAAATATTTGTCGAGTGTGTTCCATATCTTTGTGTATTTTAATCCATCAGTTTTTTACTATGTTTTATACCACTACATTTTTTATAAACATAGCCTCTTCATTCAGAGACCAGATATGTATTTATCTCTTTGCTTTGTTTTGAACAGATTTATGCTTTATTATAAGGTTTTGTACATACAATTCTTTGTGTTCCTGCTTTTGGTAATATGTAAAGAGAAGACTTCCTTTGATTGGAAGAATCAGTTACAGAAATGTCTATTATTGCCTTCACTAAAATTTATTGCCCCTCTGAATATGACAGTAATTCCTCAAATAATGAATTCTAAAATTTGCAAAAATTTGGGGAATAATGGTTTGCATCAAATTCTGTTGTATCCTTTAAAGAATATTCTTCTTCCAGAGGTGTTTATTAAAGGATCTATGGTATTCTCATACAATGTTGTTTGGATGTAATATAAGTTCACATATCTAAATGCCTGGATGTATCTTACTACAGCCTCATATATTCACTTAGTTCAAATGATTTTGAAATGTGACTAAATTCTCCCTAATTTCAAATGGAACTCATATGAGGTTTTATAATCACATTGAAATAAGTAAAAAATTATAACAAACTTTGCATTTTAGCATCACCAGTACGAATGTATAGAGAAGAAATACAGGGAAGTACATGTTTATGAATTCAAGCCTCTATTCCATCTTACAAGTCCTATTTTATTCCAGTATTTCTATGGGAAAATACTGTGGCAGTGACTGGGAATAACTGTGAGAAACCTGCTTGGTATGTGAAGAGTCATAAAACCATGAATGTTTGTGTGTGTGTGTCTGTGTGTGAGTGTGTGTAGAAGAGGGTTACATGTTCATTATGAAACTAATAATAAAGCCCAATGTTAACTCTAGGATTTATCATCTTGGGGTTTCTATCAATCTTACTGGAAACAAATAGTACTGACAAATATTTATTATGGTTAATCAAATTTTATCTATAACTTTTGCAATCTGTGTCCTCTTTGCAGATGTATCAATTATCTGATTGGCAAACTGAATTCATGGAGAGAGTCAACAATGTGACAGAATTCATCCTACTAGGACTGACACAGAACACGGATATGTAGAAACTTTTGTTTATTGTGTTTACACTCATCTACTTTCTCACTCTTGTGGGCAACCTACATATTGTAGTGATCACCGATATCAGCTCAGCCTTGGATTCACCCATGTTTTTTTTTCTGTCTTTTATGTCATTTTTAGATGGCTCCCTTTCTTTTACCATGGCCCCCAAAATGATATTTGACTTACTCACTGAAAAGAAACCTATCTCCTGCAGTGGGTGCATGACTCAGTTCTTTGCAGAGCATTTTTTTGAAGGAGTAGAGATCATCCTGCTTATGGTGATGGCCTATGACCACTACATGGCCATCTGCAGGCTCCTGCACTACATGATCATAATGAACCAGAGGGTGTATGTCCTCCTGGTGGTCATGTCTGGGGCTGAAAGATTTCTTCGTGCCTTGATTCAAACTCTTTTTATGCTCTGGTTGCCTTTCTGGGGCCACAATGTCATTGATGATTTTGCTTATGATCTTTACCCTCTGCTGAAACTCTGCTGTTCTGACACTCACATTTTTGGACTCTTTGTTGCAGCCAATAGTGGGCTGATGTGTATGTTCACTGTAGCAGTTTGGCATTATTTATGAATTCCAAAAATAGATATTGGAATATGTTTGTAAACTGGCCTGTTTTCACATTAGATTGTATTGGATTCAGAGGTTTCACTTTTACTTGATTAACTAATGATTAAAGTTTTGATTTTGCCACATCAGCAGGATGTTGAGTCCCCACACATCAAGGGGATGGGGACTCACAGAGTAAACTACATGGCAGAGCAAAGGAGTTAGTTGGACTTTTGTTGCAGGAGTTTTGAGCTGGAACGCAGGAAGTGAGCACACAGAGGAGCAGAGCAGCTGAGCCCAGAAAGAAATGAGCACTGGGAAAAGTGGAACCCAGGAAGCCTGAACACTTGGCAGATGTTGACAACCATCTTGCTCCAACACATGGCAATCACCCCAATGCTCTTGAAGGTTGAGGTCTTTGGTGAGGGAAGTAACTTATACTTTCTGGCCTGGTAACTGTAAGCTTATACCCCAAACAAATACCCTTTATAAAAGCCAAATATTTCTGGTATTTGCATCAGCACCCCTTTGGTTGACTAATACACTATTTTTTTTCTATTCTTATCATCTCTTATGTCCTTATTCTTTTCTCCCTTAGAACTCACACTTCTGAAGGACAGCAAAAGGCTCTCTCTGCCTGTATTTCCCATATTACTGTGGTCATCTTATCCTTTGTGCCTTGTATATTTCTGTACCTTCATCCCTTGACCACCTTCCCCTTCAACAAAGCAGTGACTGTGTTTAATCTATGATAACACCCATGTTAAACCCTTTAATCTAAGTGCTCAGAAATGCAGAATTGAAAAATGCCATGAAGAAGCTCTGGAGCCAAAGAATGATCTTGTGTAAGAGTTCACATGAATAGAGAAGATAAAAACAAAATCCATTCATTTTTAATAACAAGCATGGCCAAAGCAAAGGATTTTGTGTCAAAGCATGTGGGTTGAAGTATATTTTGATCCCTTTGTTATCTAAATCTTCAATATTTCATCATTCATATATTATCAGTGTTTGAATACCTGATGACTAAAATTTATTCCAAGTTGAAACTCCTTTGCCTTTACAAATATACATCAAAAGGAACTTGCTAATTGACATAAAAATGTCACAGTGATTGGAAAATCCATAGTCAGTAGAACACTACTGTGCAAAGCTTCAGGAATAGAATAAACTAACAGGCAAAGTTCTTAAAATACTTATAATGGTTTGATGCTAAGTATCTTGTTGAAAATGCATCATTTCAATCCCAACTGTTGAAGTCAGGTTAGACATATTATTGTGAGAGTTGGGGTAAACCAGAAATTTACTGGTTTGGTGGAAAGACAGAAAATCAAAATGTAAAACTCATCCCAAATTAATGCTGCTGTGTTTTACAACTCCAGGGGGCATTTTAACTTGGCTTCTAATCAGAATAAATGATTTCCAAATAGATCCTTTTTACTATTCTGTGTAATACACAACGCTCAATGGATTATGTAAACCATTAATGAGTACATCTTATTCCGCTTTCTTTATCTAAGATGAAATACAATGCTGAAGAAAATTATTCAATTATACACAAAAGGGTGACAATAACAATTATGAACTCCAATATGAACTAGGTCTTCAAAGCTTCTTGACCAATTTTTTTTGGCTATTCTAGACAGTCCCTCTACTACAAAATCTTCTTAGAATATGTTCTAAGTTTTGAACCAATTTCCTATAATCCTTTTCCCATAGAATTTCCTTTCTTCTCAGAAGAATACTATGACTCCTACTTGTCGTGAATATGTAGAACATCACAGATCATAATAAATTATATCCATAATGCTTATCCCCTTAAAGCCTAACTGATGGAATGAATTAAATATAAGCAAGGACTCCTATTTACTTTTAATCTCTCCACATGTGTTCTGCATACAGCTCCTTCTTTTCACCACAGAAGCTCTATTTCTAACTCTTAGATGAGATAATCATGAAATATGTATGTTCTCTGATAGTCCTAATGAGGAATTTGGCCCTAGAAGAAAAAAACGTATCTGAGGGAACTACAAACTTCAGTCTCCTCATTTGCATGAAACCTAAGTTCAGTCAGTTGGAGTTCTTCTGTCCACTGTAAGGTAATTCTCTCTAAGGGCCACTCTCATCCTAACTCTGCTAACATCCTCTTACAGGGAATAACTCCAAGTGAGCAGCCAGGTTGATGGGAGCCATGCCTTGAATTAGTCATTAAGTGTTTTGCTAATGCATAGTCAGTAAGTGTTTCACTGGAACCAAAAGAGTTCTAACTTCCTGCTCAATGAAGTTTTCAATGGTGCATCTTTTTGAGGGTGAACAGGATGCCCAGCTCCAATCCTCAGCATTGCCTTAGGTGTGAGAACTGTTTAAATCCATCATGCCAAGAACATTACATCAACCTATGTGATTACTAACAAGGTTGCAACCAAGTACGCATCAGAGTCTGAGGGAGAGGAAATGCAAGTGAAGCCTTTCTCCTTACAGAGTTCTTCTTCTTTCTCCTCTAGGTGTTTTCTACAAGGAGGCTGTGCTGAGCATGTTTTTTTCTCAATGACTTCTGCTTATGTGCATAGTTCCTAACTATGTCTACATTAAACTCCATCAATTGGGTAGAAGAAAGGGCTGCTCTATTTCTCCAAATAGATTATGATATACTCTCTCCTAGGTGCTCGAGCAAAAAAAAAAAAAATTACATTCATGTCCTTCAAGTCACTCAACTGAGGGTTTAAATATCTGGCAATCCCATATCCTAGGTCTTTTCGGTCAATCATAGAGGAAGAAAACTTCCTTTATGTGTTAAAAGGCATCTCCAAAAATTTACAGCTAAAACCAAAAGAATATATACTGTTTATTTCAATTTTCAAAACATTCAAGAAAATCCAAGGATAAAGGGACAGAAACAGATCAGGCTCAGCAAGGGCAAGAAGCAGGAAGAGGTTTGAATACAAAAAGGCACAGGAGAATATTTTCAGGTAATGTAAATATTCTATATCTGGATTGTGGTATAATTATACAGCTTACATGTTTGTCAAAATTGCACCTTATTAAAATTTTTAAAATCATATATATTACATATGTTCAAACAACAGACCCTTTGATAATTAATAGAAAGCAAAACACCATTTACAATAGCAACAGAAACAACAAAATCCAAAGAAACTAAATTTGTCAAGAAACATGCTAGATCTATATGAAAAAAATGTAAAGCACTATTGCAGTGTATAAAAGAAGCCTCAAAATCTACTATGTTCATGATAGGAATCCTCAATTCTCTAAATGTATGAATTCTTTTTGAAGATCTTCCTAAATCATATTTCATTGAAAACACTAACTGAATTTTGTTTTGTGACTAAACTAAATTATTTTAAATTTACTGTGAAACACACATGCAAGAGTTGGCATAATTCTAAAAATAGAGTAATGATGGCATACTTGTTATCAAATACCAAATTGTATTATAATCTTAATGCAATTATAATATGTGTGAAGTTGCACATGAATAAAGTGATCAGTGAAACAGATTAGAATACTGAAATCAATAAAAAAAATGGGTAATTTTAAAATGCAATAAAGTTGTGATTTAAAAAATGGTAAAAAGATAATAATAATAAGCAACTATATGAAAAACATCTGGGAAAACAGCTAAAATTCAATATCTATCAAACTTATTAACATCAAAATAAATTTCAAATAAATGAAAAAATTTAAATGTGCAGTACAAAAACAAAAGAAAAATACTAAAAATTAAATGCTAAATATGTGGAAGAATATTTTCGTGAAAATGAAGCCAGGAAATACTGTCTAAGCAATATATACAAACCAGAGAAATTTTGATTGTGCTGACTAGGTAAATCTAAAAAATATTTTTTCTACTAGTTAATAATATCAAAAACAAATCACAGGGTGCAAAAATTACAATGATGTATATATACATATATATATATGGCATAATATCTTAGTATATAATTAGCTCATGAAAATCAGAATGGAAAAACAGCAATAAAATAGGTAAAAGCAATTGTAGACAATTCACAAAGAAATACAACAAAATCAAATGTGAAATACTCAAAACTCAATTATATTTAAAATATTTCAATTAAAGTATACAAATAAAGTACAATGTTTCTAATTATATTGGCAAATACCAAAAATGGTTGTACTTCAGATAGGAAAATAGTTTTTCATTTCTTTAGTTACATGCATTTTTTATAGATGTTGATTTTAAAGACCAGAAGCAGTTTAATTCTCTGTGTCTGCAATAATTCTCGGTGATACTGAACATCCCTTTACGAAATCACTGATCAGCTACTTGGCAATTAAATATCCTTAAATGTCTCCCTCCTCACTCAATAGCCTTACTTTATATGCAATGGGAACCCAGAAGCCTTATTTTACTAGGTTTGCTCATAAACCATATTATTAGTATGTATGAAGAATCAGTTTCACCTTACTGAAAGTTTCTATAGCATTTATGTTATAGAAGATAAATGCATATATAGAGAGATTATATCTTATGCTAAAGAATATTTCTAAAACAATAGAATTGTATTTTTCTAAAATTAGAATGTGACCTTAAATAAATGATGGTCAATAGTCTAAGTCATACTTTGTACATTTGTAATATAGAATATTAATAGCTACTCATTGAGCTTTTGTGACTCTAATTTTCTAAGGTATATGAAAACATAAGTAACATAGTGCTTGGGCCAGCAGGGATAATCACTTCTTTTTTTAATAAGGTATATGAAGTTCAAATTACTGTATATAAACATTCATGATAAATTAGAAATAAAATTCATTTTTTTCATTCAATTGATTCCATTGAAATAGAGAAAAAATTTAATGAAAGGAAATAATGACAAACTCTCTTCCATCACCCAGGTATTGGAGAAAACTGGGATGGTGACACTATTCCTGTAAAAGAAGTATAACAGATCACTGGAAAATATAATAGAAAATTCTATTTCTAATAGCAACAGAAATAACAAAATCCAAAAGACTAAATTTACCAAAGAAGATGCCAGATTTATGTGAAAAAAAAAGTAAAACACTACTGAAGAGTATAAAAGAATACCTGACTCAAGGAAATGAACTACTTATATTCATGGAAAGGAATTCTCAAGTTTCTAAACTTATAAACTCTTCCCAAACTAAACTTCCTAAATGAAATCTCATTCAAAAGTCTAACTGAAATTTGTTTTGTGATTAGACTAACTTGTTTTAAGTTTAATTTGAAACATAAATATTCAAGCATTGGTATTAATAAGAAATAGTATTGTGGGAACACTAGGTTAATCAGACATCAAAATATACTACAAAGAAAATGCAATTGTATCATGTTAAGTGGCACACGAGTAACGTCATCAGTAAAACAGAATGTAGTACTGATATGGATCCAAATACATGTAACATGGTAGAATGTGATAAAATTGTGATTTCAGATATGGTGAAAAGATAATAAGCAACTATGAAAAACAACGATCTAGATAAACATTTAAAATTCAATTTTTATTGAACTCCTTATATCAAAATAAATTCCAAGTGGATGAAAAAAATTAAAATGTAAAATATAAAAACAAAAGAAAAATGTTTAAAAAATTAAACTTTAAAAGTTGGGAATAATATTTTGTTAAAATTAAGCCAAGAAATTCTAAGCAAGATATTAAAGCCAAAGGAAATATTGATTGATCTGACTATGCAAATATCAAAAGTTTCTTTCTAATTGGAAAAAAGTTAAAACCAAATGACAAGATGGAGAAATAAAAATTACATGTATAATCATAAAGGGAATAAAGCCTTACTATATGATTAACTCATTAGTTCTTCACTTTTTTAACTCTTAAAGTGTAACTTAGTTTGCTGATTTTAGAACATTCTTTTCTGATATATGAAATATAAAGTCTTATCACAATCTGTCATTCAGTGGTGGCTGCTATGTATGTGTTTTTTAATAATGTCTTCCATTCTTTATCTCTTCCTATTCTCTCTTCTTCCCTGTCCTTTCTCCCCAAATTCTGGTGACTCTCAGATTCATTCACACACATTGCAAATGTTTATTGAGCACTTGCCATGGACCATTCTCAAGACTGAAGGTAACTTTGGAGAAAAAAAAATCAGACAAAAATCCTTGCACTCATGATGCTAATATGTTAGTGTGTGCCAAAAGCTGACTTTTACAGAATTATTCCAGTAAATCAGACACTGTTGTAAGAGTTTTAATTGTTTTTATCCCTTTAATACTTACAAAAACCTCATGAGGTGGTGAATTTATCAGGAGGATTGTGATCAGTTTAGGTAAGGATGGTGGTGGTGTAAAAGCCCTTTAGTTCTATCTGATGTTTAAAAATCACAAATGCAAATGTTTGTCTTGTTAGTCTTGACTAAGGAAATAATAACAGTAAAAGAGTAGTTGACCTCTGGAAAGCACATTAATTTTCTTTGAACTTTACCTACACCAGATTAATCTATGTTAAATAAATTCCCTCCTTATAAGAGTCCGTTTAAGTATGTGGAGGCTGGTATGGTTGTTCAGTTTTAAAGATAAATGGAATGTGAATATTCTTGCTGACCTGATTTTTTGACAATCAGGGCAGGCAAAACATTTGCTATATTAGAAACCATGCATGTGTCCCCAGACCAAGGTTTTCTCCCTAGGTCTGGTTTTTAGAATGCTGGTGATAAACTAAACCTGATTTATTATATGACCATCCTGTATGGGAAAAGACTGTATCTTTGGGTATCCTTGATCAAACTTAAAAGATATGGCAAGGGGACAGTTATGGCTAGGGTGGCTGGGTGTCCATCTCCCATATGGAGGGACCTGGGTTCGATCCCTGGGACAATCCATAGCACAGGTCTCATCAGGCCCCATGCACAGGTTCACTATCAGGCCTTGAGCACAGGTGTACCACCAGACCCCATGAGTGGGTTAGCCACCAGGCCTTATGTGTGGGTGTGCCACCAGGCCCTGTGCATGGGTGCTCAGTCAGGCCCCATGAGACATGCAGCAGGATGATGACAAAACAGGAGAGTGACACAAGGGAAAGCCAAGAGGAGATGCACCAAAAAAACAGGAACTAAGGTGGTACAGGCAGTAGGATTCCTCTCTCCCACATCAGAGATTCTGAGGATCAAATTCCAGTGAAGACAGGAGGAGAAGGATGAGAAGAGAGGGCAGAAAATGGACACAAAGAGTTGCCTAGTGAATGGACACAGAAACAGCAAAGATGGGTGGGGGTGTTAAAAAAGGATAAAAGTAAATAAATAAATAAATAAATAAATAAATCCTTTAAAAATGTATAGGGGAGGAAGATACAGACTATAGTTAGTAGAAATACTTTGATCATGCTTTTCATGATTTGTTAACAAATGTTTCACAACAATGCAGGGTGTTTGAGGGGTGATGTGTGAGACCCCTGTATGATGTTATGCATGCTTGTTTTGTAAGTTCATGATGTTAACTGAACACTTATAGTTTATGTATCTTCACATATGAATGATATATTTCAATAAAATGTCAAAAAAAGATAAAGGGAGAGTGAGAGGCAAAATTACTTACATAAAGTCACATTCATGGAATTCTGGTTGCTACTTTGGTTCTCTTTCTACCATTATCTTTGTAGATTATTTTAAACTAAAGTAATGTGTATGGCTTGCATATGTATGTATGTGGATCTGTTCATGAAGTTGAAGACAGGTATATAAGGGCAAATGTGTACACCCATGGGTGCACACTCATAAACACACATCTTTAATGGGGAAATTTTACCATTCTAGGTAAACTTAAAAATTTAACTACTCAATGTTTAATGTGATGGTGAGAGTCCTGGCATCTTGAAATTCTGACTCCTGTTGACAGGAGGTTGTCCACCACTGGGGACCATTTTATGATGGGGGATCTTTGCTGTGCTTGGTGTTGCAGTGGGTCTTCTTGCTGCATCCTGGGGAAGGAGAAGAGGGTAAATTGGGAGCTGTGTGGTCTGACAACTCAGCTCTGAGGGAAGATGCCATGGAAAAGTGTGGTATTTTTCTGTTTTTTCCATGAACAAGAAATCTGTTATGAGTATTCCTGTGCATGTGAGAAACTTTTCCTGTGATACATACTTAGGTGCAGATTTGCTATGTTATGCAAATATTCAACTTTACCAAAAAAAAAGACAAATTGTTTTGAAAGTGATTATACCAATATTCACTCCCACCAGAAAGGTATAAGAGATTCTTTTGATCTACATACTTGCCAACACATGGTACTTCCAGGACTTCTTAATCTTTTGCAAATCTGGAGTGTATAATTTCATGATTACTAATAAAGTTGAACATATTTTCATGTTTCTTATTATATGTGCTTTCTTTTCCATGAAATGCTTTTTATATCTTTACCCTGTTGTTATGTTGAGTTGCTAGGATTCAAAAAGTAATTTGGCATATATTTTGGATATCAATCCTTTGTCAGTTGTATGTGTGCAACTAAACTTTCTAGCTTGCAGCTTGATTTTTCACTTCATGATATGTTAAATTTTTTATTTTCAATGTAGTTAATAGTTTCAAATTTTCTGCTTTCATTAGTGCTTTCTGTGCTTCATTTTAGAAATGCCTTTCATAAGTCAAGGTTGGAAAATATTTTCCAAAAATTTAAAGTTGTGCCTTTTCCACTTAAGTTGGAATTCAATCTGAAATTGATTGTTGGATTTGTACAAAGTGAGTCAATTTCATTTTTCCCCATATGTGTATCTAAATTCTCCATTATAATTTATGGAATAGTCCTTTTCTCCACAGATCTCCAATGCCTCTTTTGACATATATCAACTTTTTGTATTTGCATGGGTCTGTTTCTGGACCAATCCTACTCTTTCTTAATTATTGTGTTTTTATACCATCTATTTTTTTTTGTATGATACATTTTATTTTGGAAACATATATAACATATATATATATATATATATATATATATATATATATATCACATTTCCCATTTTAGCCACTTTCAAATCTATACTTCAGTTGTATTAATTATACCACTAACACCACCAACCATTCCCAAAACAGTTTTCATAACCCCAAATAGAAACCCTGTAATAATTAAATAAAAGCTCCCCATTCCACTTTCCCCTGTCCCTGACACTCGTTAATCTCCTTTATGTCTCTATGAATTTTCTTATTCTAGCTATTTCTTATAATTGGAATCTTACAATATTAGTCCTTTTATGTCTGGCCTATTGCTTTCAATAAAATGATTTCAAGGCTTCACCTTATAGTAGCATGTATCAGAACTTAATTTCTTTATATGAGTGAATAATATTCCATTCTATATATTTACCACAATTTGTTTATCACTTCACTGGTCATAGTACACTTGGGTTCTTTACACCTATTGGCTATTATGCATAATTCTGTTATGAATATTTGTGTATAAGTATCTGTTTGAGTTCCTGGTTTCAGTTCTTTGGGGTATGTACCTAGAAGTGGATTGCTGGGTTATATGATAATTCTATGTTTAACATTTTGGGGACTTTAGTAAATCATGATCTCTGTATGTACAAATACTTTTTAAGGAGGTCTAATATGTTTTAGGTTCTTTCATCTTTTAGACAATTTTAAAAGTAACTTTGTGGAGGGAAGGCAAGAAGGGGTCAGTTTAAGTGGATGTACACCATCTTTCTCACAAAAGACAGCTGATTGGAGACAGGATCCTGCCCAAGTGAGCTGTTCTGGGAGCCCACAAAGTGAGAGCCTTTAGAACATCTATCTGGAGGGACCTGGACAGGGATATAGATTGCTCAAGACAAAACCAGAACATAGAAAACAGCAAGGAAATAGAGCAAGAAAACAACGTATCAAAGAGCAAACTTAGCACACACACAAAACCAACAGCTAAACAAAACTCTAGAGCAGAGAAAGAAGCTAATCAAATGAAAAAACCATCAAGATAAATGATGACAAGGGCAACAAAAAATTACAAACATTACTAAGAAACAGGAAGACATGGACCAGTCTAATGAGCAAACTAAAAACCAGGAAGAGATGCAGAACATCAAAAAACTAATCAGAGCTGTAGAAACAAATATCATGGACCAACTTAATGAAGTGAAGGAAGAGATTAAGGATATTAAGAAGACACTGGGAGAACATACTGAAGAAATTGTAAACATACATAAAAAGATAACGGATATGATGGTGATAAATGGCACAATCCAAGAAATCAAAAAGACACCGGAATCATATAAAAGCATATTTTGAACAGGCAGAAGGCAGAATTAGTGATGTGGAAGACAGTACATCTGAAATCAAACAGATAGTAGAACAGATAGATAAAAAGATAGAAAAAATCAGCAGGGATATAGGGATTTAAATGACAACACAAAATATGCAAACATCTGCATTATAGGCATCCTAGAGGGAGAAGAGAAGGGAAAGGGAACAGAAGGAGTGTTGAAGGAAATAATACCTGAAAACTTCCCAATCCTATTGAGGGAGATGAATGGATAGATGAACTGTATAAGTCCTGATAGGCCTGATAGACATATCCTTGTAAAAATGTCCAATGCCCAAGGCAAATAGAAAATACTCAAGGTGGCAAGAGAAAAGAGGACCATCATATACATATATGTATAAGCTCAATAAGATTAAGTGCTGATTTCTTATCTGAAACCATGGAGGCAAGAAGATAGTGGTAAGACATAGTCAAGGTACTCAAAGAAAAAAATTCCAGCCACAAATTCTCTATCCAGCAAGGCTGGCCTTCAAAAATACTCGAGAGTCCTAAATAGTCACAGTATGCCAATAAGAAAACTACCCTTCAAGAAATAGTAAAGGAAGTTCTACAGGTTGAAAGGAAAAAACAGGAGGAGAGTTGGAGGACAGTGTATGAACAACTAAAAAGAAAAAAAAAAAAAAAACATATGGCATACATAAACCCAAAGAAAATATGGCTGATGCAAGAAATTTCTTGAGAGTAATAACACTGAAGGTTAATGGAGTAAACTCACTACTCAAGAGACACAGTTTGACAGAATGGATAAGGAAATAAGTTCCATCTTTATGCTGTCGACAAGAAACCCACCTTCAACCCAAGGATTCAAGGAGGCTGAAAGTGAATGTCTGGAAAACAATTTTATAAGCAAACAATAATCATAAAAGGGCAGGAGTAGCTATACTTATGTCAGACAAAATAGACTTTAAATGCAAAATTATTGTAAGAGATAAAGACGGGCACTATATATTAGTAAAAGTGGTAATCTTCCAAGAAGAAAGAACAGTCATAAACATTTATGCACCTAATCAGAGTGCCTCAAAATATATGATGCAAACACTGGAAAGACTAATTGGAGACATAAACACATCTGTAATTATAGTGGGGGACTTTAATACACCATTATAACCACTAGACAAAACATCTTAACAGAGAATCAATAAAGAAACAAAGATTCTGAATAATACATTAGAGGATCTGGACCTAATAAATATATAAAGAACGCTACACCCAAATACAGAGGGATATACATTCTTCTCGAGTGCACATGAATCATACTCCAAGAGAGACCACATGCTAGGCCACAGAGCAACTTTCAATGAATTCAGAAAGACTGAGTTAATACGAATTAATTTCTCTGACCACAATAGAATGAAATTGGAAATCACTAAGGACCAGAGAACCAGATTAGGCACAAAGATATGGAAGTTAAACAACACACTCTTAGAGAAACAGTGGGTCAAGGAGGAAATCTCAAAACAAATCAGTAACTACCTTGAAATGAATGAAAATGAAAATACAACATATCAAAACCTATGGGATGAAGCCAAAGCTGTACTGAGAGGGAAATTCATAACAATAAATGCATATATCAAAAAAGAAGAAAGAGCTAAAATTGAAGACCTAAGTGCACACCTGGAGGAATTGGAAAAACAAAAACAAATTAACTGCAAAGGAAGTAGAATGACAGAGACAACAAAGATTATAGTAGAACTAAATGAAATGGAAAATAAGAAAGCACTAGAAAAAAATATAACCAAAAGCTGATTCTTTGAGAAAATCAATAAAATTGACAAACCCTTAGCCAGACTAACAAAGAAAGAGAGCAGATGCCAATACACAAAATAAGAAATGAGGAATGGGATATCACCACTGACCTCACAGAAATAAAGAGTTTCATAAGAGGAACTTTGGAAAATTATGTGCCAACAAGAATGACAATTTAGAGGAAATGGACAAATTCCTAGTAACTCACAGGCAGCCTACATTGACAAAAGAAGAAATTGATGAGCTTAACAGTCCAATTACAAGTAAAGAGATAGACTAAGTAATCAAAAACCTCCCAACTAAAAGAGCCTAGGACCAGATGGCTTCACAGGTGATTTCTACCAAACATTCTGGAAAGAGCTAACGACATCCTGTTTAAGCTCTTCCAAAAAATAGAAGTAAAAGGAACATCGCCTAACTCATTTTATGGTGCCAACATTACCCTAATACCAAAGCCAAAAAAAGATTCCACAAGAAAGGAAAACTACAGACCAATATCTCTAATGAACCTACATGCTAAAATCCTCAACAAAATACTTGCTAATCACATTCAAGAACATATGAAATGAATTGTACACCATGACCAAATGGTGCTCGTCCCAGGTATGCAAGGATGGACCAACATCAGGAAATCAGTCAATGTAATACACTACATATATTAGTCAGGATTCTCTCAGGAAACAGAATCAACAGAAGATATCTGTCAATAATATGTGATTTTATAAGAGTCTCTCATGCATCCATGGGAATGCACAAATCCAGGTTCCGCAGGCAGGCTGCACACCAGGGGCTGTGATGAAAGTTCGGTGAAAGTTCCTTGAGTTTCTGGGAGAACTTGGCTGTCCAAAGACAAGCTGAGAAATTCTCTCTGAATGTGGAAATCACTTCCCCTTGTAAGGCTTTCAACTGATTGGATCAAAGCATCACCCATTGCTGAAGCAATCTCCTTGATTGATGCAGATGTAATCAGCCATCCATGCAGTAAACTCACTGGTGATTGAAGTCCATAAATGCTCTTGTATTACAATTAGCCCAGTGCTTGCTGGACCAAACACCTGGACTCAATTACCTGGCTGAGATGATATATTAGTCTAACAATCACTCCACATAAACAGATTGAAAAAAAAAATCATATGATGATCTCTATAGATGGGGAAAAAGCATTTGAGAATTTACAGCACTCTTTCCTGATAAAAACACTGCAAAAGATAGGAATAGAAGGAAACATCCTGAACATGATAAACGGTATATATGAAAAACCCACAGCTAACATCATCTTCAATGGAGAAATCCTAAAAGCTTTCCCTCTAAGATCAGGAAAAAAACAAGGATGCCCACTATCACCATTCCTATGTAACATTGTCTTAGAAGTACTTGCTTGAGCTCTGAGGCAAGAAAACGATATAAAAGGCATTCAAATTGCAAAGGAAGAAGTAAAAATTTCAGTATTTGCAAATGACATGATCCTATACATAGAAAGCCCTGAGAAATCTACAACAAATCTTCTAGAACTTGTAAATGAGTTCAGTAAAGTCACAGGCTATAAGATCAATGTTGAAAAATCAATAACATTTCTGTACACCAATAATGAGCAATCTGAGGAGGAAATCATAAAAAAAAAAATACTATTTACAACAGTAACTAAAAGTATCTAATACCTAGGAATAAATTTAACTAAAGATGTAAAGGACTTATATACAGAAAACTACACAACACTGTTAAAGGAAACCAAAGAAAACTTAAATAAATGGAAGAATATTCCCTGTTCATGGATAGGAAAACTAAACATCATCAAGATGTCTATTGTACCCAAACTAATTTATAGATTAAATCAATCCCAATAAAAATCAACACCATATTTTTTAATGAATTGGAAAAGCTATCTTCAAAATTTATTTGGAAGGGTAAGAGTCCCCAAATCACCAAAGACATATTGAAAAAGAAAAATGAATTTGAAGGTATCACACTACCTGACTTTAAAACATACTACAAAGCTACAGTGTTCAAAACTGTATGGTATTGGCATTTGGGAAATGGTGCACCTGGAGCAGGCTTCTTGGGAGTGTGTGAGTGTTCATTCTGTGTTGTATCAGTGGGAGGATACCCACATAATGAGCAGGAAGGAGTTGGACACCCATCTTTTGGAGGTGTGATTTGTTCAGAAATAGAGAGGTGGGAGTCTCTAAAGAACAAGGTTGGTTCCTAATAAGGGAGGAAAAACCAGTGTGTGAGGATCTCTTGTTGCATGTAACTATGAATCTTGTCATACAACAAGTCAAGCCAGGGGGTCATCATGGGACCCAGGGAGACTGGGTCGGAGGAATAGAATAGATCAAAGAGGGGGTATTTTGTGGTCAGTGGAAATGATCTTCATTGCCATACAGTGATGGACACAGGGCATGGTAAATATCATCAAAATGTATAAAAGTTTACGGTCTAAAATGTAAGCCATAGAGTAAACCATTGACAATATTTAGTAGCTATGCTTCACTCTTTGTATGCCATTTATAACAATGCTACCATCCAAATATAAAAAGGTATTAATATGGGGGGGGGGAGGAAATGGGAAGGATGTTGGAAATGAGAGTCTCCTGTATTATGTGAGTGACTTTGCTGTGACCTGAAACTACTTTGAGGACAAAATGAAAATTAGTGAGACACTGCAGAATGAGAGGGGGAAGGTGCCATGATAGACTGGACACCAGATATTGCAGTGATGAATGGCAAAAGTTCAAAAATTTTTTTTTATGTTTCTCATTTTTTTTAATGTCCCAATTTTTTATTTTATTTTTTTATTTCTATTTATTTAATCTCTTGATTTTAAACTTATCATTATTATTTCATTTTCCTATTAATTGTATTCAGTTATTGTAATGGTTTCATCATTGAAGAAGCTTTGAGTCACAGAAGGGATGCAGATGGAGCAGGGGAAAATCATTGGTGTGGGTGTCAGGGATGGGGTATGCATAGGAGGAAGTTCACATGAGCATAAACAGTGGGTGGGGAATCACTCAATAAATGAGAGAATTCTGAATTCCCATCCTGGACAGCTCTGCCACATTCTCTAAGGGAGCAGCAACAGTCCCCCAAGTTCAGGGGCAGTGACTGGCGAGGGAGGATGATCCACTGATAGGTCCTTGATATTGATGACTAACCTTATGAGTCTTTGTTCTTGAAATTGAAACTTAGCCTACTGTTGAGGGGTGCCTAAGGGTTGCCTCCTGAGAGCCTCCTTCTTGCTCAAATGCGGCCTCTCTCTAAGCCAAACTCAGCATATGAATGCATTACCTTCCTCCCAGCATGAGACATGACTCCCAGGGTTGAGCCTTCCTGGCACAGAAGGAGTGCTACCAAGCACCATGCAACTAGAAAAAGACCTTGAATAAAAGGGGAAAAAGCTAAAGACAAATGAGTTTATATGGCTAAGAGACTTCAAAATGAGTCGGGAGATCATACCAGTGGTAATGCTTATGCACATCTCAGTAGGACCTCATAAAATTCCAAAGTGAATGTCATCCCAAATAGTGGGGCTCCTGAGGGCTCTGGAGACACCCAGGTCCTATGTCAGGGCAGATTGCTCCAGAGTTTTCTGCCTTGCCAGTGGGCCCTACTTTGGTGTTTGTGCTCCTGAGAGTGACAGATTGAAAGTCAACTATGTCTTCCCTGCACATGCCTCATCCGTCCTTCTATTCAAGCCTATATTGGTGCTACAGTTTGTAGGTGTACATACAGAGAAGTGAGTCTTTGGGCTGTCCATGTGCCAGTTGGGCCGAGAACCTTGGTGGAGCGGAAACTCCTACTCTACAGCTCATTGGACTCACCCAGGACGAGGGATGATGATCGACATCAGCCATCTCAGGCAATGGAGAGAGTCTGCAGCTGCAGGCAGGATAATCCCATGCATCTTCCCCATGAGATATAAAGTCCCTCTCAATTGGAGGTGGAGTGGACATCACCATCCCAGACTCCTCAGCATGGGAGGAAGAGCTATGGACTAGAGTGGACTTACTGGTATTCTACTATAGACATATTGTGATTCAAGCAATGGAAGAGACTACAACATTGAGGTAGAGCCAGTTGCCACTGGAGGCTCTGGGGGCAGGGAGAGTGAAAAGCATTTGTAATACAGGGGGTTTTTTGGGACTTGGGAATTGTCCTGAGTTACAATGCAATGACAGATATAAGCCATTTTATATCATCATGTAACATGCAGAACTGTGTGAGAGAAAGTGTGGTCTACAATGTGAACTATGGTCCATGCTTAAAGGTAAAGCCCCAGGATGTGTTTATCAATTACAATTAAGGTGCAGCACTAATGAAGGATGTTTACGTGGGAGGTTGTGGGAGGTGTTGGTGGTGGGGCATATGGGAATCTCTACATTTTTTTGTCTAATATATATGTAATCTAAGTATCTTTTTTAAAAAATTAAATAAGTAAAAATAAAAGTAACTTCTTAAATTCCACATAAAAATCTATTGAAATTTTATTTGGAATTAATTGAATTTTTTATCAAGTTAGGGAAAATATATGTTTTCTGATACTGATTCATCAAGTTTGTGAGTATGGAATAACTTATTGTTCAGATGTTTAGTGGATGATACAGTCCTTTGAAAAATCTAAAGCCATAGTTTTCTGTGTGACCTATTAAAGAAACATTCCTAGGGGAACCTGGAAGTGGGAGAAACCTAAACAAAGAAGAAAACTCATGTCATGTCTGGTAGAAGGCAGCTTCAATCTGATGTTGCAAGTCAACTCCAGAGTGAAAGCCAAGCCTGAAGTTGTGATATGAAGCAATGGAGTAGAGATTTCATATTCCTATATCCTTTAGACATTAATGAGTCATCTGGATTGGGGTGGGAGTATAAATTCCAAGGCATTTTTTTCGGTCAATTAATATTGTCCAAATGGACTTCAGTAATCTAAGGGCTGTATGTGTCTGCTTCTGGAAGTGAAAGCATATAAAAGTCATGGGTAAAAGTAAAATATGTTAAAAGGGGATTTGAAAAGATATGACCAGATGCTGACAGTCTGCTATACTCTTCGTTTATTTTGGTATTCTTTAATGTTTTGAAATCAAGTTGATAAATTTTTGCATCCAGGTATTTTGATTAAATATATTCTTAGGATCCTTATGGTTTTGTTGCTATTGTAAATAGCGTCTTTGAAAAATGACATTTTCTAAATGGTGATATATAGAATTCAATAATTTTTACTATTAAATTCAGAGCCAGACATATTATTAAGCTTTTATTATTGATAATAATTTAGGGTTTTCTAGCAAACAATATATATATCATCTGTGAATAATGTTGATTTTGTGTTTTTTTTAATTTTTCTTTTTGAGCTCTGGGTAGGAATTCCAGTACAGTGTTAAATATGAAAAATAAGAATGAGATGCCTATCTTCTTCATGATTTTGAAGGGAATGTTTCTACATTTCCCAATTAATAATGATGTCCACTGTAGGTTTTCTGTACATAAATTTTACTAGGATAATAAAGTTTCCGGTATTCTTAATTTTCTAATAGTTATTATGGAGATTGAATGTTAATATTATTTTCATTTGGAAAAAAAATGCCCAAAATAACTTCATGAGGAGGCTTTTAAACTCATAAGTAATAAAATTAAATATAAAACAACAATAAGATGTCACTTAGCACACTAGTAAAATTCCTTTCTGGGAATATTTAAACTACTGAATCAATTCTTTAGTAGTTAAGAGAAATATTAAGGCTTTCTATTGTGTTTTTGGTAAAAAAAGATATATATATATAGTTCATTTCATTAAATATATTAGTGAAATAAATTCATATTTTTATTTTGGTGGTGATGGAGGGGCATCTTTGGAGAATTTTCCATTTTCTTGAGAAACCAGCAAAGTTGAAGAACCTAGTATAATGCTTCTATAATGCCATATTTGATTTATATATTGACACAGAGCACTTAGTTTATCTACATGTCAGAAATTCCATATATAATACTTGAAATATTCTGAAAGAAGAGTAAGAATTCTACATTGTGGAATATTTAATAATGATAAAATTATTTATTTGATAAATTCCACATATTTTGATGAATTGCAGTTTATATGAATCTCATTTAAAGATTATTTTATATTATTGTGGTCAAACTAACCGTCATGAAATCAACATATCCTTAAAAGTTTTCCTGCAAATAACTCCTGGATTGAAAATAATATAATAAGGCAAACACAAGAAAGTAACATCCCCTATAGATAAATATAATTATAGATAATTATAAATCTCATAATGAGGTAATTCTGCCTTATCACCTAATGTATAAAATCATTAAGTTGAGCAACATATTTTATTTCATACTTTCCCATTACTATTTTTGATGTATTTAAAATATAAAAAAATATTTGATAATTATATATATATATATAAATGTTTTTTATTTATTTTTAAATAATACAGATAACTTAAGAATAACAGAAATTATTCCTATATTATCCTATGTTTGTTTACTTCCTCACATTAATTACAATGTGTAATTATTTCTTTGTTTCTTTACTTATTTATTGTCTTTCTCTCCCAATAGATTTTAAGCTTCTTAAGGCATAGACCTTATCTGTCCTGTCTGCTATAACATTCTCAGCACCTATATGGCATGTAGAAACAATTGCTAATATTTGTTTAGCACATGTTATGTGTAAGTTAGTGTTCTAACTTCTTTTTATACTTTGTTTTCTTTAATCATCACAATGCCTCTCTGAGTCAGATATATATATTATCCAAATCTTATAGATGAATAAACTGAGGCATACAGAGGTTCAATAACAGGCCCGAGAACACAGAGCCATAAATACTGGAGCCTATGATTGGACCCACATGCTCTAACCCAGAGCATGCACTCTTTACTGCTGCTGGTAGGTGCTAGGTAAATATTTGATGCATAGAATATAGTAGTATATAGAAATTCAACTTTTATCTTGCATGACAGTGATTTGGGTTCTGGATTTAATTAGGGCATGGAGGTCTATTAAAAGACTCAGGGGTTTTTTGAGTAGACTGATACATAATCTTTGAGGGGAAAGGGGAAACGTAAGAGGTCAGCACATGTTCAGAAAATGCATGTGTTCGGCAAATCACTGTATCTTTTGTTCCCAAGTGCTTCAAAGTTTACACTAGCTAATCCCATTTTATCCAGGTGGGACCTTGTTACTTAAGGGTGAAAGTGATTGACCCAGGTTCAGGCTTGCTCTATAGAATGTTCTCAGTGATCCTTTACGTTGCTTTGTTAATTGTCTAGCCAGGTGCAGATGACCAGCAGAGTGTCCTGAAGCTCTGGGTAACTGGAGTCATCATAAGATGGAATGGGCCTATACTCGGAATTCACTGCTTGATAGAGAGCTGCCCAGGAGATCGGCCCAATTAGTCATATCTGCATCAGTCTTAGTTCATATGAGAAATAAACTCTTATTAGGATTAAGCCACTAAGATTTAGGGTATATTGTTTCATCAGAGCATTTCTAACCATCCCAATTAATTCAGGGATGCGGTTACTAATGAATTTATCCAAGAAAATGATGAAGGGAAAGGGTAGGGGTGCTGCCACTTAGGAAGACCTGTGTGAGTGACCCATCATGAGAAGCATTACTCATGGTACCAGGAGCTCATCTAGGCAGAGTCCGTGCCAGACTGCTGGCTGCACCACAGGGCTGCACACTCACCTTTTCCACAATCCTCCCTGCTACCTGAAGCCCTGAGGGTGAGCTCTTAACAACCTTATAGTGAACAAATGTGTTACTGGATGAAAATCTTTTGCAAAATCTAATGCAAAAACAGCCTTAGCTGTAGGTTGCCTATGTGTTATGGTGTTGGGAACTCTGAGAAATCTTCATGACCCCAAACTACCTGCTCAGAATACACCATTATTTCTTCTAGATTGCTACATCATGAAGGAAGGAGCCATGCCATGTATTTTCCTATTTGATACTCCCTTTCCCCAAGCTCCACTGTGCACACTGTACAGCTCAGAGGTGCTCTGTTCCTCTTGGATGGAAAGATATACACATGAACGAAAGCCCACAGAGAAAAAGTGACTTAGATGAAGATGTAGGTTATCTGATTTGGGTCCTAACTCTTAATTTGAACCTTTTCCCCATCCTTTTCATACTTTCCCAGAGATGCTCCTATCTATAAAATGAGAATTTTGACCTATATAAACTCTAAAATGTCTCTTCTTGATTTTATATTCTACAATTGGAAGAAAAACTTAGTAGGTTGCCTACAGTTTCATTTTTACAGTTCCCTTATGTATCCTTTGAGAAATGAATGGCTAAACAGAGGAGGAATAGAGAAATGCATGGGTCATCCTAGGTCTACCTTGGAGTAAGTGCTACTAATTTTGAGGAAAACATTTTCATAACACTTTAATTTTTATAATTAGAGAAATTGTAGCTTTACAAAAAAAAACATGTAAATAATACACCATTCTCATATATCCCTTCCCCTCATTATTAACACTGCATTTGTGTGTTCTCTTTGTTGCTATTGATTAAAGAACTGTATAAATGTAGTATTAACTATAGGTCATAGGATATATTAGGGTGTCTTTTTTTCCTGATATACCACCCTGTCATTAACACCTTGCATTAATGTGATAAATTTGTTATAATTCATGAAAGAACATTTTAAAAATGTATTATTTACCCCAGTCCATCATCCACTACAGGGTTCACTGTGTTGTCCATTCCCATGTTTTATCTATTAACAATAGTCCATCATTTAGAATAGGATTCAGTGTGTTTTATAGGCCTATGTTTTGTCTTTTAATTTTTATTTTAGTAATATATATGAATGACAATTTTCCCTCTTAGTCGCTTTTACATATATAACACATTACTGTTAATCATGCTCACAATACTGTACTACCATTACAACTATTCATTTCCAAAATTTCACAATCAACACAAATAGAAAATTCTGCACAAATTAAGCATTAATTCCCCATTTTCTACTCCCAACACAACCCCTAGTAACCTACATTCTAGATTCTAAATCTATGAGTTTGTTTATTCTAAATATTTTGTATCAGTGAGATCTTAATATAGTCAAGGTTTACCCATGTTGTTGCATGAACCAGAACTTCATTCCTATTTGATGTTGAATAATATTCTATTGTATGTGTATGTTACATTGTTTATCCATTCATCACATTCAAGTGGCATAAATGTATGTGTATGCCACATTGTGTTTATTACATTCTTTTGGTAATTGTAAATAATCCTGCTATGAACATCAGTGTACAAATACCTGCTCGAATACCTGCTTTGAATTCTTTGAGGTATATTCCTAAAAGAGGGATTGCTGGGTTTTATGGTAATTACGTATTTAGGTTTCTGACAAACTGTCAAACTATCTTCCATGGAGGCACATCTTACATTCCCACAACAATGAATGGGTGTTATTATTTCCTGCATGCTCTCCAACACTTGTAATTTTCTGTTTTATTTTTTTATACTAGCCATTCTAGAGGATGAAAAATGGCATCTCTTATGGTTTTAATTTACATTTCTGTAATATCTAGTGATGCTGAACATCTTTTCATGTACTTTTTAGCCATTTGTATATGCTCTTTGGAGAAATGTCTATTCAAATATTTGCTCATTCTTTAATTGGGTTTTTTTTTGTTGTTGTTGTTGTTGTTGTTTTGTCACTTTATTGTTGAGTTGTTGGGTTTCTTTATATATTCTGGATATTAAACCCTTGTCAGATATGTGGTGTCAAACATTTTCTCCCATTGAGTAGATTGTCTTTTCACTTTTCTGGTAAAGTCCTTTAATGCACACATTTTTTACTATTGATAGGGTCCCATTTGTCTATGTTTTCTTCTATTGTATGTGCTTTGGGTATAAAGTCTAAGAAACCATTGCTTAACACAAGATCCTGAAGATGCATCCCTACATTTTATTCTAAGAGATAAACAGTCATGGATCTTATATTTAAGTCTTTGAACCATCTTGAGTTCATTTTTGTATGTGAATGGGAGAGGGATTTTCCTTCATTCTTTTACATATGGATATTCAGCTCCCCAAGCACCATTGCAGAAGAAACTATTCATTAACATTTGAGTTGGCTTGGCAGCTTTGTCAAAAATCAAATGGTTATATATGTGAGGGTCTACTTCTGAACTCTTAATTCAATTCAATTGGTCTATATGTCTAACCTTGTGCCAGATCATGCTATTTTGATCACTGTAGCTTTGTAAAAAAAAGCTTAAAGCCAGGCAGTATGTCCTCAAACTTCTTGTTTCTCTGGATGGTTTTGGCTATTCTGGGCCCTTACATTCCAAATAAATTTGATAATTGGCTTTTCCATTTCTGCAAAGTAGGCTGTTAAAATTTTAATTGGTAATGTGTGATTCTGTAAATCATTTTGCGTTGAATGACATCTTAACAATATTTAGTCATCCATTCCATGAGGATGGAATATCTTCCATTGATTTAGATGTTCTGTGATTTTTTCCTAGCAAAGTTTTGTAGTTTTCTCTGTATAAGTCATTTCCATCCTCGGTTAAATTCATTCCAAGATGTTTATTCTTGTAGTTACTAATGTAAATGCAATTTTTTTTCTTCATTTCCCCTGCAGATTGCATGTTAATGATGTATAGAAACACTACTAATTTTTGCACATTAATCTCATACCCCACAAATTTGCTGAATTCTTTCATTAGCTCTAGTAGCTTTGTTGTAGATATTTTAACAAATCTCTCTATATAGGATCATGCCATCAGTGAAAGTGTTACTTCTTCCTTTCCAATTTGGATGCCTTTTCTTTTCTTTTTCTTGCTTATCTTGTACTGGATAAAACTTTCAACACAATATCAAATAACAATAGAGACAGTGGGCATCCTTGTTTTGTCAAGATCTTAGAGGAAAAGCGGTCAGTCTTTCACAATTGAGTATGATGTTAGCTATGGATTTTATATATATTCTTTTATCATCTTGAGGAAATTTCCTTCTATTCCTATTTTTCTAAATGTTCTTATCAAGAAAGGATGCTATAATTTTTAAAATGCCTTTTCTGCATCAATTGAAATGATCAAGTGTCTTTTTTCCCCCTTCATTTTGTTAATGTTTTGTATTACATTAATTGATTTTCTTAGTTGAACCACCCTTGCATACTGGGGATAAAACTCACTTGATCATGGTGAATAATTATTTTAATGTTTTGTTTGATTCTATTTGCAAGCACTTTGATTAGCATTTTTGCATCTATATTCGTTAGAGAAATTGGCTTGTAATTTAATTTTCTTATAATATCTTTAGATGACTTTGGTATTAGAATGACATTGGCTTCATAGAATGAGTTACAGAGTGGTCTCTCCTCTTCAAATTTTTGGAAGGGTTTGAGTAGGATTGATATTAATTCTTCTTGGAATGCTTGATAAAATTCACCCATGAAGCCATCTGGTCCTCGGTTTTTCTTTTTTGAGAAGTTTTAGATGACTGATTCAATATCTTTACTTATTATTGGTCTGCTGAGATCTTATATTACTTCTAGAGTCAGTGTAGGTTATTCTTGTCTTTCAAGGAGTTTGTCCATTTTGTCTATATTGTCTAATTTGTTGGTGTAGATTTGTTCATATCATCCTCTGATGATCATTTTTATTTCTTTGGGATCAGTAATAATTCCCCCCTCTAATTTCTGATTTTATTTATTTGCATATTCTTTCTGTTTTTCTTTGTCAGTATAGCTAAGGTTTTGTAAATTTTATTAATTTTTTTTGAAGAATAAATGTTTGGTTTTGTTAATGTTCTTTTTTGCTTTTTTATTCTCTATTTCATTTATTCTTGCTCTAATATTTATTGTTTATTTTCTTCTGCTTGCTTTGGGTTTAGTTTGCTGTTCTTTTTCTAGTTCCTCCAGGTGTGCAGTTAGATCTTTGATTTTAGCTTTTTCATCTGTTTTAAATGTACACATTAAATAAAAATTTTCCTCTCAGCATTGCCTTTGCTGCATAAGATTTTATATGTTGCCATCTAGATTGAATTTGTCTCAAGATAATTATTGATTTCCCTTGTAATTTCTTGTTTAATCCACTGATCATTAAGAGTGTGTTATTTAACTTACATTTTCCAGTTTTCTGCCTGTTTATTTCCATCTTTATTCCCTTAGGGTCAGTGAAGATGCTATGTATAATAACAGCAATCTTTTTAAATTCATTGAGACTTCTTTGTGACCATTATGTGCTCTATCCTGGAGAATGACCCATGGACACTTGAGAAGAATGTATGTCCTTTTGTGTTGGGGTACATTCTTTTACATACATATGTTAGGTTTAGTTCACTTATCATATAATTCAGGTTTTCGGTTTCCATTTTGATCGTCTGTCTAGATGTTCTATCATACTGATGAGGTGGTTTATTGAGGTTTCCAACAATGAACATAGAGGTGTCTATTTCTCTCATCAGTTTTGCCAGTGTTTGCCTCATATATGTTTGGGCACTGATTTTTAGGTGCATAGTTATGATTGATAATTTTTCTTGGAAATTAATTAATTACTTTTTATTAATGTATAGTGTCTTTCTTTGTCTCTTAGAACAACTTTTGATCTAAAGCCTATTTTGTCCAACATTAGTTTAGCTACTCCAACTCTTTTGATTATGATTTGCATGTGATACCTTTTTCCATCCTTTTACTTTAAATGAGTTTCATCTTTGGGTCTAAGATGAGTCTCTTGTAAACAACACACAGCTATATCATGCTTTTCCGTCCATTCTGCCAAGCTGTGACTTTTGATTGGGGAGTTTAATCTATTAGTAATTAGCGTTCTTAGCATAAAGGCGGTTCTTTCTTCCGCCATTCTATCCTCGGTTTTTATATCTCATATCTTTGCTTTGTCTCTTTTTTCATTTATTGCAACCTTCTTTTGTATATATTTGATTTTTTTGTGATGTATCTGACTGATCCCATTCTCATTTTGTTCCTCTCTGTATTTTAAAAACTTTCTTATGGTTATCCTGCGATTTGTATTACACACCATACATTTAAAAAATACTAATTCGAAAGAATACCAAATTAGCTTCAATAGCATACATTTTCTCTGCTCCCATATCCCTCTGTTTCCCCCTCTGTATATTGTTTTTGTCCCACATTAATTTTTTTAGAAAGATTTATTTAATTTATTTATCCCCCACCCCCCCACACCTGCTTGCTGTCTGTGTCCATTAGCTGGGTGATCTTCTGTGTCTGTTTCCTGCCTTCTCTTCTCATCCTTCTCCTCCAGTCTTTAACAGAATGTGATTCTAGGATCATCCAATGTGGGAGAAAGGCACTCTGCCACCTGTACCACCTTACTTTCTGGTTTCCAGTGTGTCTCATCTTGGCTCTCTCCTAAGTCTCCCCCTTGCTGCATCATCAACTTGCTGTGTGGCTCAGCAGGGCCTGGCTCACTGCATGCATGCGTGCAGGTCGGTGGCTCACCTGCATGCTTTCTATTTTTATTTTACCAGGAGGTCCCTCCATATGGCAGACAGGCACTCAACCACTTGAGCCACATCTGTCTCCCCACACATTAACATCTTTTTATATTTTTTGTGTGTACACTATCAGGAAACATTTTTTCTTCTTCAATTGTATTCTGACTCTTAGAAATTAATAAGTGTCACTACATATTGAAGATACAGTACTATTGGGTTTTACATTTACCCTTTTAGTTATGTTTACTGGCTATCTTTATTTCTTCACACTACTTTATTCCATTTTCTCCTGTCTTTTCCTTTCCAACATACAGAGTTCCTTTGAGCAATTCTCCTAGGGCAGGTCGTTTTGCTGAAAAACTCTCTCAGTTACTGTTCGTCTGTGAATATTTAAAACTATCCCTCAGTTTGAAAGTACAAAACTGCTAGATAAAGAACTTTTTGCTGGTTGATTTATTTTTCAGTACCTTACATATATCATACACCTGCCTTCTTTCCTCCATGTTTTTTGATGAGAAAACAATACTTAGTCTTATTGAGGATAACTTGAAAGTGACAAATTGCTTTTCTCTTGCTGATTTCAGAATTCTTTCTTTATTTCTGGTATTTGACATTCTGTGTAGTAGGTGTCTCATAGTAGGTCTATTGGGATTTTTTCTGTCTGGAGAATATAGTACTTGTTGGACATGTATAATTGAGACTTTTATGAATTGAGAAATTTTCAGCCTTTATTTCCTCAAGTATTCTTTTTGTCTTTTTCCCTTTTCTGTTTCTTATGGGACACCCATGAAGAATATGTTTGCATGCTTCATGCTGCCACACAGTTCCTTCAGAGATTGCTCAATTTTTTTCTATTCTTTTCTCTATCTGTAATTCTGACTGTATGATTTCAATTGTTCTGTCTTCTAGTTCATGGATCCTTTCTTCTGGCTGTTCATAGCTACTGCTGTATGACCTAGTGTATTTTAATCTCCATTATTGTACCTTGCATCCTCATAATTTGTTATATTAATTTTACTGCTTGAAGATTCTTCTTTATGCTTATACATTATCTTCTTAATATCCTTTAGCTCTAAATCAATTCTTTTCTTCATCTCTTTGGATTGATTTGGTAGATTTGTTTGAACTTCTTTGATTAGCTGTTACAAATTCTCTGTTTCTTCTGAAGTTTAATTTGTTTCCTGAATTGAACCATATTAATATTCAATTAATAGAACATTAAAATATTCCTGTTTCTAAGAATGACTTTTAATTTTTTGCTAATGTCTGGGTGTGATGGTTAGGCTAATGTCTCAACTCAGCCAGGTAATTGTGTCGAGGTGTTAGGTCCAGCAAGCACTGGGCTAATTGTAATACAAGAGCATTTATGGACTTGGATCAGCAGTGAGTTTACTGCATGAATGGCTGATTACATCTACATCAATCAGGGAGATTGCTTCAGAAATGGGTGACGCTTTTATCCAGTCACTTGAATGCCTTAAAAGGGGAAGTGATTTCAACATTCAGAGAGAATTTCCCAGCTCATCTTTCTACAGCCACCTTCTCCCAGAAACTCATCAAGGACCTTTCATCAGACTTTCATAGAGTCCTTGGCTTGCAGCCTGCCTGCAAAACCTGGACTTGTGCATCCCTATGGTTGCATGAGAGATTCTTATAAAATCTCATATTATTGACAGATATCTCTTGTTGATTCTGTTTCCTGAGAGAACCATGACTAATACAGCTTGGTACCAGGAGTGGTTCTTGAGGAACAGAGTCTTAAACATGGGATGTCTTAGTGACTCTGGGAGTTTTGTAATTGGCTTTCTACTGTAATTGGACTCAGGTGTACTAATGACTCCCTTTCCAATAAAGAAGAGATTGCTAATAGTCCATGGCAGAAGTTGGTAATAGAGATACGCAAATAGCTTCACTGGAATCCCATACTTCCTTGCTTATAAGAAGCAAGGATCTGGGTGAGAGTGTTTTTAACACCTTAACAGAAGTTTGTGGAGTCAAAAAGTATAATGATTTTAGCTGGCTCCTCCTAGATACTCTGGATATAGTTACAAAAGAAAGATGCACTAAAGTCCTCAAATTTGAAACTTAAATGCTGCATGAATGATATGAAATTTACTACATGTGCCTTGAAAGAAAAATATTTTCTCTGTAGCCACAGACTTGAGATATCTGAGAATCAAACCCAGACTCTCATTGTACAAGTAGCAGGCTGGGCACCTCAAGGAATGGTACCATATCAGGGGCTCAGTTGTGTCATTAACTCCAGGAGACCCAAAACATCACTGTGGTCCACCAGTCTATGTAGGGGCTATGGAGGTCAGGTGATTGATGGAGTTTTAGCTCAGGTCTGCCTCACAGTGGGTCCAGTGGGTCCCTGGACCCATTCTGTGGTTATTTTCCCAGTTCCAGAATCATAATTAGAATAGACATACTCAGTAACTGGCAGAATCCACACATTGGATCCCTGACTTGTGGAGTAAGGGCTATTATGGTTGGAAAGGCCAAGTGGAAGCCTCTAGAACTGCTCCTGCCTAGCAAAATAGTAAATCAAAGGCAATACCAATTTCCTGAAGGGATTGCAGTGATTAGTGCCAACATCAAGGATTTGAGGGATGTGGGGGTGGTGACTGCCACCACATCTCCATTCAACTCTCCTATTGGGCTGTGCAGAAAACAGATGGATCTTGGAGGATGACAGTAGATTATTGTAAACTTAATCAGGTGGTGACTCCAATTGTACCTGCTGTCCTAGATATGGTATCATTGCTTGAGCATCAACACTTCCCCTGGTACCTGGTATACTGCTGTTGATCTGGCAAATGATTTTTCTCTCAATTTCCATTAGTAAGGACCATCAGGAACAGTTTATTTCAGCTGACAATGCCAGCAGTATACCTTCACTGTCCTGCCTCAGGGGTATATCAACTCTCCTGTGTCACAATATTGTCCACAAGGACCTTAATCATCTCTCCTTCCTATAAGACATCACCCTGGCCCATTATATTGATGATATCATGTTGATAGTCCCTACTGGTATGGACTGGTACAGCACTACCACTTGGACCATATGATCCATCAGATCCAATGGTGCTGGAAGTTTCAGTGGCAAATAGAGATGCTGTCTGGGGCCTTTGGCAGGCCACTATAGGGGAATCACAATGCAGACCCTTAAGATTTCGGAGCAAAGCCTTGCCATCCTCTGCAGATAATGACTCCCCTTTTAAGAAGCTTTTGGCTTGCTACTGGGCCTTAGTAGAGACTGAACATTTAACCATTGGCCATCAAGTTACCATGAGACCTGAGTTGCCTATCATGAGCTGGGTATTGTCTGACCCACCAAACCATAAAGATGGGTGTGCACATCAGCACTCCATAATAAAGTGGAAGTGGTATATACGAGATAGGGCTTGTTCAGGTCCTGAAGGCACAAGTAAGTTACATGAAGAAGTAGCCCAAATGCTCACGGTCATCACCTCTGCCATTTTACCTTCTTTTTCCCAGCCCACAGCTTTGCCTTCTTGGGAAGTCCCTTACAATCAGTTGACTGAGGATGAGAAAACTCAGGCCTGGATTACAAATGGTTCTGCATGATATGCAGGTACCATCTGAAAGTGGACAGCTGCAGCACTGAAGCAATTTTCTGGGACATCCTTGAAGGACAGTGGTTAGGGTAAATCCTCCCAGTGGGCAGAACTTTGAGCAGTGCACCAAGTTGTTCATTTTGCTTGGAAGAAAAAAATGGCCAAATGTGCATTTGTACACTGAATCATGGACTGTTGCCAATGGTTTGGCTGGATGGTCAGGGACTTGGAAGGAACATGATTGGAAAATTGGTGACAAGGAGGTCTGGGTAAGAGCTATGTGGATAGACATTTATAAGTGGGCAAAAAACATGAACATATTTGTGTCCCATGTAATGCTTAGCAGAGTGTGAATTCAGCAGAGGAGGATTTTAATTATCAAGGGAATAAGATGACCCACTCTGTGGCTAATGTTCAGCCTTTTTCCCCAGCCACTCACTCATTGCTCAATGGGCTCATTAACAAAGTGTCCATGGAGGTAGGGATGGAGGCTATGCAAGGACTCAACAACATGGACTTCCCCTTACCAAGGCTGACTTGGCTACAGCCCCTACTGAATGCCTAATCTGCCAGCAGCAGGGACCCACACTCAGCCCCCAATATGGCTCCATTCATCAAGGTGACTAGCCTGCTACCTGGTGGCAGGTTGAATACATTGGGTCACTTCCACCATGAAAGGGGAAATGATTTTTTTAAAAACTGGAATAGACACATACTCTGGCTATGGGTTTGTATTTCCAGCATGCAATGTTTCTTTCAAAACTACCATCTGTGGACTTACTGTATGTCTCATCTACCACCATGGCATTCCACACAGCATTGTTTCTGATCAAGGAACCCATTTCACAGCAAATGATGTGCAGGAATGGGCACATGCCCATGGAATTCACTGGTCTTACCATGTTCCCCATAACTCTGAGGCAGCTGGATTTATAGAATGGTGAAATAGCCTTTGGAATATTCAATTATGTTGCCAACTATGTGGCAATACCTTACAGGGCTGGGCAATGTCTCCAGGAGGCTGTGTATGCTCTAAATCAGCGTCCTCTCTATGGTGCTGTTTCTCCTATAACCAGGATTCATGGGTCCAGGAATCAAAGAGTGGAAATGGGAGTGGCACAACTCACTATTACCCCTAGTGACACACTAGGAACATTTTTGCTTCCTGTCCCTGTAACCTTAAGGTCTGCTTGTCTACAGGTTTTAGTCCCAAAAGGAGGAGTGCTGCCACCAGGGAAAACAACAATGATTCCATTGAACTGGAAGTTAAGACTGCCACCTGGACACATTGGGTTCCCCCTACCTGTGAATCAACCAGCAAAGAAGGGAATTACTGTACTGGTGGAAGTGATTGATCCTGACTATCAAGGGGAAATAGGACTACATCTACATAAAGGGGGCATTGAATAGTCTGCCTGGAATGCAGGGGATCCTCTAGGGCATCTCCTAGTACTGCCATGCCCTGTGGTTAAAGTCAATGGTAAATTGCAACAAACCAATTCAAACACGACTAACAATGGCGCAGAATATTCGAGAATGAAAGTTTGGGTTCACCACCAGGCAAAGAACCATGGCCAGCTGAAGTGCTTGCTGAAGGTAACAGGGACACGGAATGGGTAGTGGAAGAAGGTAGTGGTGAATATGAACTTCGACCATGTGACCAGTTATAGAAATGAGGAATGTAGTAAGCATGAGCCCTTCTTCCTTGTTTCATTATGAGTATGATTGTATATGTACCAAAACAAATTTCTTCATTTTCTTCCCCAACCTTTTTCCCATCATATGAAAATTTGTATTTATTTCATGTAATAATATTTAAGGATGTCAAGAGTGAATTATACCCAAGGACATGCACCCTATCCTGTGGAGAATTAATGTGTTTCTGGTTGTACACAGGGGAGTTGAACATTGTTAGGTGGAAATATATATGTATGCTTGTCTGTTAATATTTTACTTAGATACTAAGTATGGTTTAGTGTAATGTGTATGGTTGCTGAGTTGACAAGAGGTGGATTGTGATGGTTAGGCTAATGTGTCAACTCAGCCAGGTAATTGTATCCAGGTGTTAGGTCCAGTAAGCACTGGACTAATTGTAATACAAGTGCATTTATGGACTTCGATCACCAGTGACTTTACTGCAGGGATGACTGATTACATCTGCATCAATCAGGGAGATTGCTTCAGCAACGGGTGACACTTTTATCCAGTCACTTTAATGCCTTAAAAGAGGAAGTGATTTCAATATTCAGAGAGAATTTCCCAGCTCATCTTTCTACAGCCACCTTCTCCCAGAAACTCATCATGGACCTTTCATCAGACTTTCATAGAGCCCCTGGCTTGCAGCCTGCCTGCAGAACCTGGACTTGTGCATCCCCACGGTTGCATGAGAGATTCTTATAATATCTCATATTATTGGCTGATATCTCTTGTTGATTTTTTTTTTCCTGAGAGAACCCTGACCAATACACTGGGCATTTGATTATTTTGATATATTATCTCTGAATGCCAGTTTCTCCCTCTGTTTTAGAGTTTTATTATTGGTTGACTTTGTGTCAAGACTCTTCTTTGGCACTTGGTCCAACTTATTGTGGGTCTTTAGGATAGTTCATGTTTAATAATTTAGATTTTCTCATTTCTTCTTCATGTATCTTGCCCTGTATATGTGATACAACTTTTTTAAGTTGCACTCTTTTTGCAATTGTTTCACCTCCAGGGGAGTGCTCCTGTTCATTCTCATGGAATCTTGATCTCTTCCATTTGTTTTTGTGCAGAATTTTCTCCTTGAATCCTATGATTTGTTTAAATTCTGTCCCTCATTCTGTGCTCCTTTTCCATACACATTTTTCTCTGGGAACCATCCTGTCTTTCAGCAGTTCACTTTTACCTTTTTTTCTGTGATACTTTTCTGCATCCTTTTTCTTCTCCTTTTGTGTGTCCTGCCTTGGAAATATAGATGGGGTCAATCAAGAAAGGTAGGTGAATCCTGAAATTTCTGTTTGGCATTTAGGTGGTCCAGCAAACATAAACTGGATTGAAGGAGCACACTTCTTGTTAACAGTTCTACTGCATTCTCTCTCCCCCTCTTCCTCTCCCTCCCCCTCCCCTCCCCCCCCTTCCCTCAGGAATCATTTGTAGCTGACCCTCCTTAGTGCTTTTCTTTTTCCCTGGGTATTGTTTCCTCTTTGTGACTCCAAAGATGTACAAGACTGAGTGTGTAGGAGGGGTCCAGACTGGTGGGTCCAGGAAGAAAAATTGTCCTACCTGCTCTTGGAAAGGATTCCTCTTTTTCTTTGATTCAGCATTTATCAAATCTGCCTCTAGTTTTTATCATTCTCCAGAGTTCTAAGCAAGTGGGATTTATCTTTTATTAGTTGATTCTGAGAGAAGACTTTTCCAAGTGATGTCTTACATCAGCATGTTTATGACATTCACTCTCTGCTTTTCTTGTAACAGTTTTATTTCTATGAAGGCAAGGCCCTGACTCTTCATGGAGGAAATAAGATGAGGCAGAGAAGACCTGTCTGGTATGGAAATATTATCATAATGTGATCTAATTTTTCCTTTCTCCAAGGAGTTGGATGTAGGAATTTCAGGCTCTGAAATGAGAGAAAAGAGGGTTAGATCTCAGAGATGAGATGAGACCTTAATGGAAGTAGACTGTAAAAAATAATGGCAGGCTGATCCAGGGATTCCCTGGCTGATACGCCTTGGGAGCACTGGTGTCTAATATTGAATTTTAGATTTTTCTTTTGATTAATATACTTCCTTTATGTTATCCTTAGTGCATATGATTCAACCAAGGCTTGATATGCTGCATGGAAGGAAGGGAAGGACTGTAGTGTCAGAAAGAACTGGTGATGAGATTGCTAGATGTGCATGGTTAGGGAATAGTATCATTTTAAATAATAATAATAGTGATGCTAAAAATTCTGGTCTTAATAACAAATATTACATAGCAGTTACTATATACCAGGCATTGTCTCAAGTATTATGTATACATTATCTCATTTTATATTCATAATGGCTTTATGGGGTAAATATTAATTTTAGTCCTATTTTACCAATGAAGCAGAGGTTTAGAGGGTTGAAGGTTATATAGTTTGCCTAAAGGGAAAAACTGGAGCAAAAACCTGTTGTGGAGATACTTCCAGCAGTCACCTAAGATGGGGAGTTGATTTTTTTTATTTGGAAAGTAAGGTAAACTGTGACCTGGAAGGCTAGAAAACCCCAGCCCACAGTTTCAACATTTGGGACAAGTTTGTCCATGTTTCCTTATTGCCAAACTCTGGCCCTAGGCCACTCTCAGCAGACTTGGTGGCATCTGAGAGACATTCCCACAAGATTTTGATGTTTAAATTACTGGTTCAGAGCCAAATTCTCCTAGCTTATGTTAAGGGGAAGGGGTTTGTTGATCTCTCCCAGGAACTGATCCTCCAGCCTGAGACTCTCAGGGCATGCAATCTCAATTTGCTATAGTTTTCAAGGCAAGAAGGAAAATTGGATTATGGGGTTCGCAATTTAGTTGGGTAATTTATTTAATTGCTCACATCAAGAGTCCTGACTTCATTGTATCAGAGCTCAGATCATCTAGGGACCCAAGGACCCATCTCTCCATACCACTTTCCTACTTGCTTTGACTCCAGATTGCCAGAACTGTGGGGATCCAGACTCAGACCAGTTGCAGGAGTGATTGGTGTTTTACTGGTTGCAATATGTGGTATCTTGGAACAACCCTCACAGGCAGAATTAAAACTTTCAACTGATATTTCATAAATGTTCAATCCTTCAGGCTTTGTGAAGAGAAAATTTCCAATGAAGAGGATAAAGTTGTACATTATTAAATGTTTTGACTGGCTACACAGGTAAGATTTTCTTCATTGTTGATACCTTTTCCATTAAATTAAAATGTTGAATTTTGATTGTTTACAAAATCCTTATGATTGGTATCAATGTTTGAATTGAGGGTAAAAAATACATATTAATAATAAGAGATAGCAAATCACATTTATTTCTAAGGGTCTTTAGTGTCCATTGTCTGATATTATCTGATCTTTCTAACCCTTCCAGAGGCAGCTAGATGAAGTAATAATGTCATCCCTATCTTGTAAATTTAGATCCTGGGTTTCAAACTGGCTGAATGGAGGAGGTGGGACCTCCATGAATTGATGGTTATTCCAGTGTTAGGAACATGCTATCAGACCCAGAGCCTGAATATCCCAATCCAATGTAGTGAGTGAGTCCCATCCATTTGAAACTGTGATAAAAATTCTTTTGCATGATTTATTCACCTGTCCTCTGCCAGCCCCCTTTAATTCATAAGACTACAAGAAGGCAGATAAAACAGAACTGTTTCTAATTCTGTACTAAAAAGAATCAAATTCTTTATCACTTAAAAGATATTTTCAACTACCATCATCAGTGAGAATCACTGGAATTATCTGGTAATTCCCTAGCACCTTCTTTTGAGATTCTATAGAATTTGTAAAATAAATTATTTTGGCTCTTTTGTTGGTTTGTTTTATGACTTTCAGGATTGTGTTTGGGAATGGAAGCATCAGCAAGTGATTGAATATTTAAAATTTATGTATCCTAATCAATAACTTTGCAAGTCAGAGGGGCTGTAAAGAACTTGTGATGAAGGGGGCCAAAGAGGAGGACTGGGATAGGTTGGAGGAAATGATGGAGCATAAACACATGGATAAAGGAGGCCTGAGGAACTGGGGCCAAGGGCAGCAGTGGCAAGGAACCTAGGAGAAGATTGGTGCAGTATGAGACCAAGACAATTGTATGGTTGTGCATGACAGATGTCAGGAATGTTTTCTTAATAACTCTTCTGTTAACCATAGACATTTCACAGCTGGTGATTCAGTTCTTTAGTTCCTCAATGTAATTCAGTTTTTTCAATTGTTATTTTTTTAATTGGTACCATAACACATTACCAACAACTATGATTTAAAACAATGCAAATTTATTTTCTTATAGTTCTATAATTCATAATTCTTACACAAGTCTCACAAGGTGTCAGCAGAGCTGTATTTATTTCTGGAAGCTCTAGCAAACAATTCTCTTCCTTTCCTTTTCTAGATTCTAGAGTCTGCCCACATTCTTTTCTTTGTAGTCCCCTTTCTTCATCTTCAAACCTAATAGTGTAGTACCTCTCTGGCCATTCTTCATAGTTGCATCTCTTTCTCTTACTTTTCTTCTTTTTCCATCTTCTACTTCTAAAAAACTTCAGGATTACATTGGGTCCACCTGGATAATCCAGGAAAATATCCCCATCTTAAGTTCAGTTGATCCTAATTCTGTCTGCAACCTTAATGCTCCTTTCCCATATAACCTAACATATAGTAACTTTAGCATCCATATTTTTACTACCAACCTCTCCAAGAAAACTAGGCCTCTTCTATAAAGCACCACACAATTCTGCCTGCTTTTATACATTTACACTATTCCAAAGCAGTTTCCACCATTTTGTTATGTAAAATACCAACTACCCTCTCTCCTGGTACCAAAATCTGTTTTAGCTTCCTAGACTGCTCAAGCAAATATCATGAAATGGGTTGACTTTAACAAAGAGAATTTATTAGCTTACAGTTTTGAAGCTGGAAGAATGACCAAATCAAGGCATCATAAAGGCCTTATGGCTTATGATGTAGAGCAACTTATCATGCACTTCTTGGCCATTTATATATCTATTTTGAAGAAATGTTGATTCAAGTCCTTTGCCCATTTTTTAAATTGAGTTTTTTTTGTGTGTGTGCTCTAGGATTTCTTTATCTATTCTGAAAATTAAGCTTTTACTGGACATTTGATTTCCAAATATTTTATCCCATTCCTTAGACTGAACTTTTACTTTTCTTTTAATATCCTTTGATGAACTAAAGGCTTTAATTTTGATGTTCCATTCACTTACTATTTTGTATGTAACTCATGCTTTCAGTGTAAGTCTAAGATACCACTGCTTATCATAAGGTCTTGAAGAAACTTTACTATGTTTACTTCTAGAAGTTTGTCAGCTGGAACAAAAGACACCAAAAGAAATGTCAAGCACTCAAATATAAATGTCAGGGTGCCAGCCAAAGAACAAATCACACAAGCTCTGGAGGAAAGGTGTCCCTCCCCACCAGGGACAGATATACCACAAGAATATGAACAGTGTGTCATAAAACATGCCTACCAAAATCCCACTGTTTCCAGTGAATGTTTACAGATGCTCAGAAAAAGAGGGGAAGGAATGTACTGGCAGTTGCCCTATCTACTAGGGATCTGTGTTTTATCCTACCAGGTGGGCACATCTGGTCTTGAGCACATGCTGTATTTGTGGTCCCCAGAGAAAGGCTGCAGGCCATGCTAGGACTGATCCCTACTAAATTCTACCACTTGATTTTTCATGGGACTCCTAGACAAACAAAGTATTTTGATATACTTATCATCCATTTTGGATGGTGAGCTGTATGCCTGGGGCATGGTACACAATGGTGAGAGATATCACTTTTGTATACCATTTTTCTAAAATATTTAGGTGAATTTTGAGGAGGACATCTAATATTATACTCCCATTATGGTGGTCAAACCTCTTGAAATTCTTCCTCTGTATTAAAAACATGAATTACACTGAGCCTTAACTGGGAGAGGATAGATTTCAACCACTTACCTCACCCAATGTTTAGCCAAAAAATACCTGAGTAGGTTGAAGGGCTGTATTTCTCCAATTTTGTGGAAGACTTTATCTGCAATTTTTATATCTTCTATGTGTCTACCTTGTCCCAGTGAAAGAAACCACAATATTTGGTAAAGTAAAACAAACAACAATATTTGGTTATAAAAGTCATTAGGAATCTCTCCCAGATAGGACATAGCTGTTGATGTTTTTTGTTTGTTTGTATTGTTTTGTTTTGTTTTTTGAGGTAGCGGGCACTGGGGATTAAACCTGGGACCTCATATGTGGCAAGCCAGTGCTCAATTACTGAGCCATATTGGTTTCCTAGAGTTGTTTTTTTTTTCATTTGTTTTGTTTGTTGTGCTTTTTGTTTTTATAGGAGGCATTGGGAACCAAACCTGTGACCTCCCATGTGGGAGGTGGGAATCCAACCGCTTGAGCCACATCTGTTCCCTATGTTTTTAATATAGAGATAGAATTTCTCCCCCAAGGTTAGAACACACCCTACTGGGATCCCTTGGCCTTCAAAAAACATGTCTCCCACATGAAATGGAGTTGATCATATTTGTCTATATAGTGGTTCCTTTGTGATATTAGGTCATACATCCAGGAGCCTGGTGTGGTCCACCATGTTGAGAGGTTGGTTGGAATGATGTGGAGAAACAGTCAGCCATTTCAATTTAAATGATAATAGAGTAGAGCTAGTGATTGGTCTGGTTTGTAGAATTCCAGTTCTTTGGACCTGCGCTGCCAGTATTATTGCAGTGTGTTGATTAGTATTAACTTCACAAATTACTTCTTAAAGGTAAAAAATTCAAATGCATAAAAAGTAATAATATATTTTTGGTTTTGGACACACAATGTACAAAGATATAAGTGGTAACAAGTACAAAACAAGGGGGAGGATAGAGGAATATAGTAAATATATATGTGTATGTCCTCATAGTTAGGGAAAGGAATGTATTTATATTCTGATAAAGTAGTCAATTCAAGAAGACAAAACACTATGAATATATATATGCACATAAGGATAGAATTAAAAATAAATGAAGTGGAGAGGAAAGATTGTGTTGCTTTAGGAGGGCACTCGCTGACTAGCTCTCTGAGGATAGCCTATTGTGGACAGGGTCCTGCCCAAGGGACTATGCTGTGGGTGCACGGAGCAAGAAGTTTGGGACATCTATCTGCAGGCAGATCAACAGCGTGGATTGATAGAGATTCGTGAGTTTTAAGCCTGCCTGTGGTGGTTAACACAGACGGCTAAGCCCCACCCTCAGGGAAAAAGGGTGCTTTGAGCTGCGACTCAAAGCAACCCACTGAGAGGGAGCATTCTCCGCAAGGGGGAGGGTTCTGGTGAAGGGTTGAGAGGGGTTTCCTTTCTGTGGATTTGGCTGCCTGGAACCCCTTGCAGGTTGGGTGAACAAAATAGCTGGACTGATCAAAGACCTAAATATAAAAGCTAGGACCATAAAACTCCTAAGTGAGGGTCTATTTCTGAATTCTCCACTCAAAACCATTGGGGGTGGGGACTCAGGGAGAAACTGCACCACAGAGAAGGGAGGTTGGAGTTTTGAGCTGGAGCCCTGGGAAGTGAACACACAGGAGAAGAACACAGAGGAAGAGAGATGGCTCCTTAGACAAGGCAGAGGCCCCGGAAAGAGATGAGACATTCATGTGATAATCTATAGCTGGCCTTGTGGAGAGAGCAAAGCAGCTGAACTGGGAGAGATGCAAGCCCCTGGAAGAGAGGAATCTAGGAAGCATGAACCCTTGCAGAATTTGGCAGCCATCTTGCTCCAACATGTGGCAATAGACTTTGGTGAGTGAGATAATTTGTGCTTTATGGCCTGGTTACTGTAAGCTTCTATCCAAAATAAATACCCTTTATATAAAAAAAAAAAAAAAAAAATAGCTGGACTGAATCAACACCAGGCAGAGAGGAGGGACAAATCTGCTGAGGAAGTTGATTTACCTAGCTGCCCAGGGATACACCCCAAACCCCGCCAACCCCATGAAAGGGAGCATTCTCCGAGAGGGGGAGGGTTCTGACAGAAGGTGGAGAGGGGTTTCCCATCTGTGGATTTGGCTGCCTGGACCCCTCAAAGCTTTGGGGATCAGATAAGCCAGCTTGAAGCAGGGCCAGGCTAAGAGGAGAGGAGAATCTGCTGAGGAAACTATATTTCCCACCAGCAGACCAGTGACACCGAGGCTTGGCTACAGAGGGGGCGGAGTCAACCAATTTTATTGTTCTGCACTGACAAACATCAGAGCTTCAGCTCCCCTGGGGAGGTGAGGAAATGGGAAGTGCTTGATTAGTTTCCACGAGACTAGTTAGGGTCCCCTCAGTGAAGGGGGTGGTCTAGTAGAGGACTTCTTTTGGGTCCCTTATTTCGTCAAAAAAAAAAAAAGAAGAGGAAGAAGATACTCACTTTAAAAAATGAAAAATGAATTCTTCTTTTTAATTTAGTTTAATAGCTAAAATCTGCTTCAAAACCTGCAGATAGAACCATGCAGGGTTATTGATTGATAAACACAAGCAGGCTGAGAGGTTCAACAAGGACCCTAGAAGGAAGACTGTTCCTCCTTAGCTTTGCTTGACTGCTTGCTTGTGTGGTTGTTTGGTTTTTCTCTGTTTATTTGTTGTCTCTTGCTTTTCTTTCCTCTTTCCTCCCCCCCCCTTCTTTTTCCCTTCTTTTTTTTTTTTAATTAGCTGCTGCTAGCTTGTCTCTTAATGATGTGCTTCTTCTTTAGTGATTTCCCATTCTTTGTCTATGTTGATTTTGCCTCCCAAGCTCTCTCTTCCCCTTCCTTCATATTTCTGTCTTCTGCTTTCTGTTGTAGTTCTTACATACAATGTTTTTTCATTACCGCACAACTTAAGGATTTCAATTTCTATTGTATATATTCTGTTTTTTTCTTTTTTTATTAATATTAACTTTTTACTTTCAACCCTTTCTTTACTCTTCCTCTCCCTCCTCATCATTCTAGCCTTCTAAATCATTATATATATATATTACTCTATTTGGTTTCCCAGTCCATTGTAGGTACTCTACTTTTTTTCCTATTACTCTATACTGCCTACATGAGTTAAATATTCATTTCACTAAGTCTTATTTGGCCCCACTTCTAACTTTTATCAATATTACTATTATCCTTCTTCCTTTCTCACATTTTTCGATTCCTCTGGACCGAATTGTTTGCCTTCAAGGTAACATAGAAAGAAGCAAGGAAATAAAATGAGAAAAAGTGTCAAAGACAAAACTTAACACACACACAGAACCACCAGCTAAATAAAATGCCAGAGCAGAGAGAGAAGCTAATCAACTGAATAAACCCATCAAGATACAATGAAGACTAGAGGGCAACAAAACTTTACAAACCACACTGAGAAACAGGAAGACATGGACCAGTCCAATGACCAAACTAAAAACCAGGAAGAGATGCAGAACATCGAACAACTAATCAAAGCTTTCCAAGCAAATATTATGGACCAAATTAATGACAGGAAGGAAGAGGTTAAGGATATCAAGAAGACACTGGGAGAACATACTGAAGAAATTGTAAACATACACAAAAAGATAACGGATATGATGGTGATCAATGGCACAATCCAAGAAATCAAAAAGACACTGGATTCACATAACAGCAGATTTGAACAGGCAGAAGAAAGAATTAGTGATGTGGAAGACAATACATCTGAAAGCAAACAGATAGTAGAACAAATAGACAAAAAGATAGAAAAAATCCAGCAAGGGCTCAAGGATATAACTGACAACACAAAATGCACATACATACACATTATGGGCATCCCAGAAGGAAAAGAGAAAGGAAAGGGAACATAAGGAGTGTCGAAGGAAATAATGGCTGAAAACTTCCCAACCCTATTGAGAGAGATGGATGTACAGATCCAGGAAGTACAGAGCATCCCAAACGATATAAATCCTAAAAGGCCAACTCCAAGACATTCACTTGTCAAAATGTCCAATGCTCAAGACAAAGAGAAAATACTCAAGGCAGCAAGGGAAAAGAGAATCATCACATACAAGGGAAGAACAATAAAATTAAGTTCTTATTTCTTATCTGAAACCATGGATGCAGGAAGACAGTGGTGTGACACAGTCAAAGAAATCAAAGAAAAAAACTTCCAGCCACAAATTCTCTATCCAGCAAAACTGGCATTCAAAAATGATGGAGAGTTCAAAATATTTACAGATAAACAGAAATTAAGAGAGTATGTCAATAAGAAACCTGCACTATAAGAAATACTAAAGGAATCTCTACAAGTTGAAAGGAAAAAACAAGGGAGAGAGAGTTGGAGGAGAGTTTAAAAACAACTAAAAAGACAAAAACACAAAACAAAACAACATATGACACCATTAATCCAAAGAAAATATTGCTGAAGTAAGAAATTTGTTGCGAGTAATAACACTGAACGTTAATGGATTAAATTCACCACTCAAGAGACACAGATTGGCAGAATGGATAAGGAAATAAGATCCATCTATATGCTGTCTACAAGAAACCCGCCTTTGACCCAGGGATTCAAGGACGCTGAAAGTGAATGGCTGGAAAACCATTTTACAAGCTAACAATAGCCAAAAAAGGGCAGGAGTAGCTATTCTAATATCAGACAAATAAACTTTAAATACAAAACTATTGTAAGAGACAAAGATGGACACTATATATTAGTAAAAGGGGTAATCTCTCAAGAAGAGAGAACAATCAGAAATATTTGTGCCACTATCGGGGTGGCTCAAAATACATGAGGGAAACTCTGGAAAACTAAGTGGAGAAATAAATGCCTCTACAATTATAGCAGGGGGACTTTAATACACCATTATCATCATTAGACAGAACATCTAGATGGAGAATCAATAAAGTAACAAAGACTCTTAACAATACATTAGAGAACCTGGACTTAATTGACATATACAGAACACTACACACAAAACAGCAGGATTTACAATCTTCTCGAGTGCACATGCATCATACTCCAAGATAGACCACATGCGAGCCACAGAACAACTCTCAATGAATTCAGAAAGATAGATATTATAAATGTAATTTGTCTGACCACAATGGAATGATTGGAAATCACTAAGGGCCAGAGAAACAGGTTAGGCACAAAGATATTGAATTTAAACAACACACTACTAGATAAAAAGTGGGTCAAGGAGGAAATCTCAAAAGAAATCAGTAACTACCTTGAAACTAATGAAAACGACAACACAACTTATCAAAACCTATGGGATACAGCGAAAGCTACCCTGAGAGGGAAGTTCATAGCCATAAATGCATATATTAAAAAAGAAGAAAGAGCTAAAATTGAAGACCTAACTGCACATTTAATGAATTAGAAAAACAACAACAAATTAACCTAAAGGAAGTGGAAACAAAGCAATAACAAAGATTAGAGCAGAATTAAATGAAATAGAGAATAAGAAAGCACTAGGAAAAAATAAACAAAACCAAAAGCTGGTTCTTTGAGATGATGAATAAAATTGACAAACCCTTAGCCAGACTAATAAAGAAAAAGAGAGAATAGATGCAAATATTCAAAATAAGGAATGAGCAAGTGGATATCACTACTGACCCCACAGAAATAGAGTATCATAAGAGGATACTTTGAAAAATTAAGAGCCAATAAGTATGATAATTTGGAGGAAATGGACAACTTTCTAGAAACTCACGAATAGCCTACACTGATGAAAGAAGAAATTGATGAAGTCAACAGTCCAATTACAAGTAAAGACAGTCAGTCAACAAAAACCACCCAACTAAGAAGAGCCCAGGACCAGATGGCTTCACAGCTGAATTCTACCAAACATTCTGGAAAGAGCTAACACCAATTCTGCTTAAGCTCTTCCAAAAAATAGAAGTAGAAGGAATATTGCCTAACTCATTTTACAATGCCAATATTACCCTAACACCAAAACCAAAGATCGCACAAGAAAGCAAAATTACAGACTAATTTCTCTAATGAACATGGATGCTAAATCCCTCAACAAAATACTTGATAATCATATTCAACAATATATCAAAAGGATTATACAACATGACCAAGTGGGTTTCATCCCGAGTATGCAAGGATGGTTCAATATAAGAAAAATCAATCAATGTAATACACTACTTAAACAGACTGAAAGAAAAAAGTCACATGATTATCTCTATAGATGCAGAAAAAGCATTCAACAAAATACAGCACTCTTTCATGATAAAAACACTGCAAAAGATAGGAATAGAAGATTACTTTCTGAATATGATAAAGGTATAATTGAAAAACCCAAAGCTAACATCATCTTCAATGGCGAAATCCTAAAATCTTTCCCTCTGAGATGGGGAATAAGACAAGGATGCCCACTATCACCACTCCTATTTAATATTGTCTTAGATGTACTTGCTCAAGTTCTGCTGTAAGAAAAGGATATAAAAAGCATCCAGATTGGAAAAGAAGAAGTAAAAATTTCATTATTTGCAGATGACATGATCCTATATGTAGAAGGCCCTGAGAAATCTATAACAAAATTTCTAGAATTTATAAAGGAGTTCAGTAATGTTGCAGGCTATAAGATCAATGCTCAAAAATCAGTACCATTTCTGTACACCATTAACGAGCAATCTGAGGAGGAAGTTTTAAAAAAATACCATTTACAATACTAACTAAAGGAATCAAATGCCTTGGAATACATTTAACTAAAGATGTAAAGGAGTTATATATAGAAAACTACATAACACTGTTACAGGAATTCAAAGAAGACTTAAATAAGTGGAAAAATATTCCCTGTTCATGGATAGGAAGACTAAACATCATCAAGATGTCTATCCTACCCAAACTAATCTACAGATTTATTGCAATCCTAACAAAAATCAACACTGTATTTTTTAAGGAACTGGAAAACTAACTAAAAAATCTATTTGGAAAGGTAAGAGGCCCAGAATTGCCAAATACATATTGAAAAAGAAAAATGAGATTGGAAGTATCACATCACTGGACTTTAAAACATACTGCAAAGCTACAGTGATCAAAACTACATGGTATTGGCACAAGGATAGACCTTCTGACCAATGGAACCGAATTGAGAGTTCTGATATAGGTCCTCATATATACAGTCATCTAATATTCAACAAGGCCACCAAGCCCACTCAGTTGGGAGAGAATGTCATCTTTAAAAAGTGGCGCTTGGAGAATGGATATCCATATTCAAAAGAATGAGAGAGGAATACTATCTCACACCTTATTCAAAAATCAACTCAATATGGATCAAAGATCTAAATATAAGAGCCAACACCATAAAGACCTTGGAAGATAATGTAGGAAGGCATCTACAAGACCTTGTAATAGGAAATGGTTTCATGAACTTCACACCCAAAGCATAAGCAGCAAGAGAAAAAATAGATAAATGGGATCTCATCAAAATTAAAAACTTCTGCACTTCAAAGGACGTTATTAAGAAAATAAAAAGGCAGCCTACCCAATGGGAGAAAATATTTGGCAACCATATATCTAATAGGAACCTAATATCCTGCATATATAAAGAAATACTACATCTCAAAAATAAAAAAGACAAACAACGCATTTTAAAAATGTGCAAGTGACCTGAAAAGACACTTCTCCAAGGAAGAAATATAAATGGCTAAAAAGTACATGAAAAAAGGCACGACATCACTAGCTATTAGGGAAATGCAAATCAAAACTACAATGAGATACCATCTTACACCCATCACAATGGCAGCTATTAAAAAAACAGCAAAATATAAGTGTTGGAGAGGATGTGGAGAAATAGGAACCCTCATCCACTGCTGGTGGGATTGTGGAATGGCCCAGCCACTGTGGAGGATAGTTTGACAGTTCCTCAGAAAACTAACAATAGATCTTCCTTATGATCCAGCAATTCTACTGCTGGGTATATATCCAGAAAAATTGAAAGCACAGACACAAACAGATATATGCACACCAATGTTCATAATGGCATTGTTCACCATTGCCAAAAGTTGGAATTCAGCCCCGGTGCCCATCAACAGATGAATGGATAAGCAAAATGTGGTACATACATATAATGGAATATTACTCAGATGTAAGAAGGAATAAAGTGCTAACACATGGAATAACATGGATGAATCTTGAAGACCTTATGTTGAGTGAAGCAAGCCAGGCATTGAAGGATGAACAGTATATGACCTCATTGATTTGAATTGAGGAAAGTGAGCAGTCTCTGAGAACCATTGTCTGAAAGATAGGTTAACAAGGGAGAGAAAGAGAAGAGTAGGTTGTGAGCCATCACTCATATGGACATAATCTATGGTAAAGTGATTGAGTATAGTTGCATATTGAAGAATAGGACAGATGGGTAGTGATATTACTGGGTTTGGTGTTTCAGGGTTGACAGGCATGTAGTTTAGGAAGGGCAAGTTAGAATACCCAGGGCATGTAACTATGAATCTTGTCATCCAGTGAGTCAAGACAGGGGAGTGTCATGTGCCCCATGTGGATGGGGAGGAAGGAACCGAAAAGATCAAACAGGGGGTATTTAGTGGTTATGGGAAATGTTTTTCATTACCTTAGAGTAATGGACACAGGACATGGTAAATATCATCAAAAATTATTAAACTGTACTGTCTAAATTGTGAACTATACTGTAAACCATTGACAGTGTTCAGTAGCTATATTTCACTATCTACTATCTGTATAACTGTTATAATGAAGCTACCATCCACACACACACACAAAAAAGGTTTTAATATTGGGTGAGGAAAGGGGAAGTAGGTTGGGTATATGAGAGTCTCTGGTATTCTGTGTGTGACTTTGCTGTGACCTAAAACTTCTTTGAATACTAAATCAAAATTTGGGAGACACTGGGAAATGAGAAGGGGAAGGTGTGACGGTACAGAATGGATACCCGGTAATGCAGTGATAAAAGGGAAAATAATAAAAATAATTTTTTAAAAATTTGTTTTTTCCCATTTTTTGAATTTCCCAATCTGTTAATTATATTTTATTTTTAGTTTTTTTCCCTGAGTTTCCATGTATTTTACCTCTTTCACTTAAGCTTATCATTATCATTTCATTTTCCTATAAATTGTATTTGGTTATTATATGGGTTTCATGTTCCAGGAAGGTATAGATCACAGAAGGGTTACAACAGGGGCTGCAGAGGATCATTGGTGGGGCGGTCTGGGATGGGGAATTCATGGGAGGAAGTTCATCTGAATATACATGAAAGATATATAAAATTGTTCAAATGATCAAGAGATGGGGCATGGTCATGGTGCATAGACAATCACTCAATAAATGAGGGAATATTGAATTCCCAGCCTGGAGAGTTCTGCCACATTCTCCAAGGGAGGAGCAACAGTCCCCCAAGGGCAGGGGCAGTGTCTGGCAAAAGAGGATGGTCCACTGAAGGGCTCTTGTTATTGATGACTAGCCTTACGAGTCTTTGCTCTTGTAATTGAAACTTGGCCTACTGTTATGGGGTGCCTAAGGGTTGCCACCCGAGAGCCTCCTTGTTGCTCAAATGTGGCCTCTCTCTAAGCCAAACTCAGCATATGAATGCATTACCTTCCCCCCAGCGTGGGACATGACTCCTGGGGATGAGCCTCCCTGGCAATGAGGAATTAATACCAAGTGCCAACTGACAATACAACTGGAAAAAGACCTTGAATAAATGGGGGAAAAGGTAAAAACAAATGAGTTCATGTGGCTAAGAGACTTCAAAGAGAGTCAGGGGGTCATTCCAGAGGTAACGCTTATGCACACCTCAGTAGGATCTCATAGAACACCAAAGTGGCTATCACCCCACACAGAGGGGTTCCTGAGGGCTCTGGAGAAACCCAGGTCCTGTATAAGGGGGGATAGCTCCAGAGATCAATGCCTTGTCAGTGGGCTTGACTATTGAATCTGTGCTCCTGAGAGTGACAGAGTTGGACTCAAATAAGTCCTCCCTGCACATGGTCCATCAGTCCCTTCTATTCAAACCTATAGGTGATGCAGGACTTTTTAGGTGTACTTCCAGAGACTGGAGCCTCTGTCCTACCTATGTGCCAGCTGTGTCTGGAATCTCAGTGGAGCTGAACTCCTACCCTACAGCTCAATGGACTCACCCAAGTCACCTGGCGAGGAGACGACAATGGGCAACGGCCATCCCAGGGAATGTAGAAGGCCTGCAGCTGCAGGGAGGATAATGCCATCCACCATATCCATGGGATAAAAGCCCTCTCTCACTTGGAGGTGGAGTGGACATCACCATCCCAGTCCCCTCAGGATTGGGAGAAGAGCTATGGACTGGAGTGGACTTAATGGTATTTTGTTGCAGACATATTGTGATTCAAACAATGGAAGAAATAATAACAGTGAGGTGGATGGAGCTGGTGGCCACTGGACGCTTTCGGAGCAGGGAGCAGAAGGGCAGTTGAAATACAGGGGCTTTTTCGGGACTTGGGGGTTGTCCTGAGTGGCGTTGCGGCGACGGATGTAGGCCATTTTACATCAGCACACACCATTCAGAACTGTGTGGGAGAGTGTGGTCTACGATGTGAACTGTGGTATATGCTTGGTGGCAAGGCCCCAGGATGTGTATATACATTGCGGGTGATGTGCCACAGTGATGAAGGATGTTTGTGTGGGATGTTGTGGTGGCTGTGGGAGGTGGGGAACATGGGAATCCCTATAATTTCTGTGTAATATTTAGCTAATCTAAATACCTTTATATATATATATAAAACATTAATGTAAGGAAATGCACATATATGTATATATATTTATATATCATTTTACAAATATTGGTATGTATTGTGAAAATTTTGATTTTTACCCACAATATAAAAAATAAAAAAATAAAAAAACTAAAGTTAACATCATACTCAAATGTGAAAGACTAAATGTTTCTCTCTAAGAATAGGAAAATCACAAGGATGCCAAGCCACCAGTTATTCAACATTGTACTGGAAGTTCTAGCCACTGCAATAAGGTAAGGGAAAGTGCATCCAAATTAGAAAAGAAGAACGAAAAGTTTCAAGATTTGCGAGTGACATTATATTATACTCAGTAAGTTCTGAGAACTCCACAACAAAGATATAGAGATAATAAAAATGTCAGATAATTGGAGGGATACAAGCCCAATAGTCAAAAATCAGTAGTGTTTCCATGCAATAGTAAAGAAGATTATGAAGTGGAAATAAATGCAAAAATACACTTACAATAGTAAGGAAAAGAATTATATAGGCATCAAATTAACTAAGTATGTAAAACTTTTATGCCACAAAACCACAGAGCATTTCTAGAAGAAATAAAAAAGATCTAAGTGAATGGAAGGACTTTCATGTTCATGGATTAGAATAATAAATATTAAGAAATCAATTCTATCCAAAGTGATTTACATATTCAACCCAATCTCAATCAAATTCCAATGATATTCTTTGCAGAAACGGAAAAGTCAATCATCAAATTTTCATAGGAGGGTAGGATCCCTGAGTCACTGAAAATATCTTGAAAAAGATAAAATGAAGATGGAAGCCGCACACTCACTGATTGTAAAATGTATTACAAAACTTCAGTAATTAAAATAACATGGCAATAGTACAAAGACAGACATATAGACCCATGCACTCGAATTAAGAATTCAGAAATATTCTCTCATATTTACAGATAATTGTTAAGTCCACTCAATGTGGTATGATTAGGCTCTTCCACAAATGATATTGTGAAAACTGAATATATATAAATATATTTATGTAAAAGAATGAAGAGGGACCTCTACCTCATAATGCATACAAAAAAAAAAAAAAACTCAAAATAGATCAAATGCCTAAATAGAAGAACCTAAACTAAAACTTCTAGAAGAATATTTAGTGAAGAATATTCAAGACTTTGTGGTAAGCAATATTTTCTTAGACTTTACACCAAAAGCCTGAACTTCAAAAGAAAATCAATAGAGAAGAATATTCAAGACTTTGTGGTAAGTAATATTTTCTTAGACTTTACACCAAAAGCCTGAACTGCAAAAGAAAATCAATAGAGAAAGAGACTTCATTGAAATTAATACTTGTGAATCAAAGGACTTCTTCAGAAAAGCAAACATAAAATGTTCAAAATAGGAGACAATATTTGGAAACCATGTATCCAATAAGGGTTTAATTTCTAGAATATATAATGACATTCTGCAGGTCAAAATAAAAAAACCAAACACATTTCAAAAATGGACAAAATTCTTAGACATTTCTCTTAAAAGATATACAAATAACCAAAAAGTACATGTGAAGTTGCTCAACACCCTCAGCCATTAGGGAAACTCAAATCCACTAGATTGCCAATTATTTTTAAAAATCCCTTTTTGTGCTGGGGAGGGCATAAAGAAATAAGAACACTCATTTATTGTTGAGGAAATATAAAATAGTTCCACCACTATTGGAAATAATTTGGCAGTACCTCAGAATGTTATGAATAGAATTATCATATGACCAGTAAATCCCACCTATTGGTATCTACTCACAATAGTTAGTAGCAGAATTTAAAGAGATATTTAGACACCAATGTGGTGACAGTGTTGTTAACAAACACCAAAGATAGAAGCGACCCAAGAGTCCATCAACAAATGATGAATAAACACATGTGGTATGTACATACAATGGAATATTATTCACCCATTAAAAGGAATGAAGTTCTGATACATGTAACCACATGGGTGAAATGAACCTTGAAGACATATTTTGTGAACAACAAGCCAGACACAGGCAAATATTGTATAAAATCATTGATATAAAATTATTAGAATAATCAATTTCATATAATCAAAATGTAGAATACAGGTTACCTGGGGGCAGGATGGCGATGAGGAATGGAGAATTAATGCTTAATAGATACATAATTTCTGTTTGGGTGATGGAAATGTTGTGGTAATGGCCGGGATTGAAGGTAGAAATTCATTGTGAATGAAATTAGCATCACTAAGTTTACATTTGAAAGTGTTTAAAGGGGGAAATATTAAAATTTATATGTTAATAAATTAATTTGTTCAAAATTGCATAAGACTGTACATAGCAGACAATGAACTCTAATGTAAACTATGAACTCTAATTAATATTACAATTATGAAAATAATCTTTCATCAATTTTAACAAAGTTTCTACACTAGTGCATATTACTATTAAAAAGTGGGTACTTTAGGACACTGTGTTTCTGCATGAATATTCTGTAAAACCTTTTAAATTAAAAATCTATATTTAAACATAGCATACAATACCAGGACTATGATTAATGAAGAAGGAAACTGATAAATTTTATTAGATAATTGTAGCATATTAAATTACCCAAAAATTACTCCACACTTCGACTGTAGCAAGAAACATGTGGATTGGTGGTCCATATTCCTGGTGTATGGGGGAAATTTTAAACATTGACTAAAAGAATTGTATGTCCTTTGACCTGTCTGGTGGCTTCCTTAGGAATTGAGTCTGGAGGTTTCCTAAGAAACTCATGCCTTGGAAATTTCTCAAAGCTCTAGAGAATGCCTCCTGGTTGACATTTTTTAAAATGAAAATATAGTGGTTGAAGCTGCCTAAGCAATGAATGATAGATGGGAAAGTAGCAGAGAGACTGAACAATCTGATAAGGAAGAGACTATGGAAGGTTATACATGGCAAAATAAAGGTTTTGAAAAGTCCTTTTGTATAACTGGCAATCTAAAAGACCACATGTGTGTACAAGGATAAGTGCATTCTCAGAAAAGTCCAGAGAAGACTTTTGTCTCTATCTGATGTTTAGACTCTGCCCAATCAATAGGGGGAGTACAAGAAGAGTTGTAAAGAGACTGGCTAAATGTTCAAGAAGTGTCCCAACACAGAGCAAGAAATGGAACAGTACTTTTTTTTTTTTTGCTGCACTCTTTTACCTGAGTCACTCCCATATCACAAGCAAACCACAAAACTAATGGAATAGAGACTTGAGTGACCACAAACAACAAAGAATACAGTTTTCACAAAAAAGATAGGAACTCAAAAATAACCAAATGCATCAATGTCAAAGAGCAACAAAATATGCTGAGGAAAAGAGAGAATCTAATTTCCAGTGATTCCACATTATATTATTCAAAATGTTGAGTTTCAATTAAAATTTATAGTCATGAAACGATGCAAAAAAGTGTATTCCATTTTCAGCAAAATAAAGAATATATGAAAACTGCTCCTGAAGAAACACACATTGATATATCTAGGAAAAGGCTTTAAAACAACTCTTTATATACTGTCAAAGAGTAAAATGAAAATATGGGCAAAGAACTAAGGGAAACCAGGAGAATTGTGCCTGAAAATTAGAGAATAATAATAAAGATGTAGAAATTATAAGGAAGTTAATAGAAAACCTGGGGTGTAAAATACAATACTATATGAAAAGTTCACTAAAGGGATTCAACAGAAGATTCACCAAGCAGAGGAAAGAATCAATGAACTTAAAAGTTGGTCAATTAAGATTATCTCATTTGGGGAGCAGAGATAAAAGTAAATACAGAAAAATCAACAGAGCATGAGATTATGTGATCTCTTTAAGTGTTCCAAAATATGCATAATGGAAATCACAGACAGGAGAGACAGAAAGGAACAAAAAGTATATTTAAAGAAATAATGATGAAAACGTTCCTAAATCACAGAAATTAAAACTAGAGGTTAATGCCATTTGAATATATACACAAAACTCCTTAACAAAACACTAAGAAAAACAATACAGAGTCATATTTAAACAATTGTACAAAATGACAAACTGGGATTCATCACAGTCATGAAAGGGTGTTTGAAATTTGAAAATCAGTGCAATATACCACTTTTATTGAATGAAAGAAAAGAAATATCATTATCAACTCATTTATTTGAGAAGCATTTGACAAAGTCTCTTTTTCCTTATTAAAAAAAATTTAAGAAACTTGGAAATAGGGAAATTACTTCAATATGATAAAGGAAATCTATGAAATCCTCAAAACTAAAAACATACTTAATAATGAAAGGCTGAACACTTTATTAATAAAATCAGGAACAATAGGGGATGTCTGTTCTCATAACTAATTATTCAGCATTTTACTAACCCAATGTGGGAACGCTTTGGTTACAATACCTTTGAAACACCTTGTAACCTGCTTTGCTGTGCAAGCAAAATACTGCTGCTTGGGAAAAAGCTGCTGTTATCAGTTCCTGTTGAAAACTATAAGAACTTTCTTACTTTGCAATGCTACTTAGTTAGAACTTTCTGCCTCTCCATTATCTCCTGTGCAACCCAAAACTTTCTGAGCCCTTACACATACAACATATCTTTGGGCATGTCTCCTGATGTAGCTAA